>CBVK0102161695.1:0-10681 GCA_900067695.1 Picea abies
ATGAATTTTGGCACTTCATCTCTTAGGGTTAGGTTTTTGGATGTCTAGGGTTTGGGCATTCATTTTTATTGTAAAAAGGCCTTCAGGGTCTCTTTGTACTCATCTTCTTGCGAATGAGTGTAGTCGTTACACCTCTTCTCAGAGATAAGTTGGCACCATTCTAGCAAGCTTGTTTCAGTCTGCATTTTACAGTTTTCATCATATTTCTTATTTAATAAAAGTCAAGTTTTACTGTATCTCTGTTGTTGTTCACTATGAATATGTGTTTATATTATAAATTTGTGGTTTCATTTCGTTTCTCTCATAAATTTGGATCAAAGTGCATTTGCATACTTTATTACATGTATTCATACATTATTATGCTAGTGTGTAATGTATGATGAATTATTAGAAGGTCCTAAAAGGCCTCCCAACATCTTCCCCACACATAGTTCCTTGCCCATCTTGAGAAAATGTGCATATAACTAATGACCTATTAATCTTTAGCATTCATCTTCAATATGGTAAATTATTGTGCAGCCAGTGAGTCTCTAATGCTCAACTACCCCACCCAACAATGGATTGTTATACCATTGTTCCTTTGGAGCGGTTCTTGGCATGAACTATTCTCATCTTTCCCCTACACACACCCTACGGTGTAACACCATGCTTTGGCCAACCTACCATTTCTCTAGTTTATGGCTTCCAAGGTTACAACTCAGGAACTATTTTGCAACTTTTATACCATGGGATCAATCAATTTAGTATTTATTGTGCCATCATATTGTATTTTAAGCTCTTTTGTATTTGTACTATCATGTAATGTCTCTTTCTTGAATTCATTTATCCAGTACCAAAATTCTCATTGTCAATGCTTAATCTTTTACTGGTCTACTTTTTTGCTCGTCAAAATTATACAATGAAAAAAAAATTGCATTGGGAAATGTGTCACATTTTTTCCTCGTTTTTCATGTTGCCTCGATTTTCATGTCCATTGTTGGGCAGTTTCTCAACACATGGTTTTTTGTCGATGGTTTTCTATTTATGGTTAAGGAATTATGGTTGTTGACTAATCCAAGTCATTGGGTTAGGGTTTTGGATGCCATTGGCCCCTATATGTATATTGTATTGTAAACAAGGTATCATTATGAATGAATATAGAATATGTTAGTTTTATGGGTTTGGGTTTCGAGGGGAAAAATATTTGTGTAATGTTTGTATTTGCCATTGTATATTTTATGTTCTTTTACTGAAAATCTGTTTGCAGTAAATATTGTACAAGGTTAAAATCTACAAAAAGGTGGGGCAATGAGAGCGTCCCTATGCAAATCTTATAAAAACAAAATAAAGAACTCAAATATTATCCCTATTAAACACTAAAATTAGTTGGATATACAATATTTTGGACTTGAATATTACATTTATTTTAGTGAGGAAGTTGTCATTATTATTTATCACTTTTTTCAAAATAATAGACTTCTATGGGTGTATGATATCTTTGTAGATTTAACTTGTACAATTACTTATTGAAAATATATTATTAATAAAAATGGAAAACATATAATGACACACACATTACATAGATATTTTATCCTAGAAACCCAAACCAAGAAAACCAACAACCTGTTTAGAGCCGCACCTCTAATCTTTTTCTCATCATATATCTTCATTGTTTACAACACAATATATATATGATCCTTCTATATCCAAAACACCTAATACATTGTCCCAAATTAGTCAACAACTCTAATTCCTTAACTGGAATTAGAAAACCATCAATGAAAACCATGTGCCAAAAAAACACTAAAAACAGACGCAAAAAACACCAAAACAAAATGGGGTGCTCTACCCGTGATCCCTCGCACGAGGGAACTCTCAACTACCTATGACCCCCCTCATGTCTTGCACAATGCAGACACTATGTTTGGTCATGCAAATAATATAACACATACCCAACGTTCTTCCACTTATTTTCTTTCCATACAAGGGGTTGCATGATTACATAGTCAACAATTCAGGGAATCAATGCCCATTGTTTCTCTACACCAGGAGAACTTCGTGGTGCTCACGAAATTTTTCAATGAATCTACAAAATTATTCAAAGTCTCCACCTTAATCAGCAACACATTATTCTCTTCAAAAATGTCTCTCAGAAAATGATATTGAACATCAATATTATTTGTCTTTGAATGATATGTCGGGCTCTTCACTTGGAAGATTACACTCTAACTGTCACAATCTATCGTTACAACTTCTTGTACCAATCCAATACCTTAACACAATCTTTGTAACCGTATTTATTTCTCACTTGCATGATTGGATGCCATTTATTCATCTTATGTAGCTGAGAGTGCCACTACCATCTGTCGTTTTCTCATTCAACTCATTGCTCCTCCAAACAGGTTAAAAAAATACCTACTTGTAGATATTCTGTGATATAGATCTCCAACCCAATTTGCATAAAAAAACGCATGTATGTCCAATCTTGGTATTCCTTGGTAGTACAATCCATAACTAGTAGTGCCACACAAATACCTGAAAACTCTCTTTACTATTGTCCAATTATCCTTCATTGGTTTTGACATATACCTTCTCAAAACTCTCACTGCATGTGCAATGTCTGGTATAGTACATACCATTACATGCATCAAACTATCAACTACACTAGCATATGGAACACAAGGTGTGTCATCTTCCTCTTCCCATGTATTCAAACATTGATCTGTATATAAATTTACACCTACATGAATAGGAACCCTAACAGGTTTACATTCCTGCATGTTAAAAATCAACAAGATTTTCTTGACATAGTTCCTCTTATTTAAATAGAGTGTCTTGTTTACCCGATCTATTTTAATTTCCATGCCCAAAATTAAATTTGCAACACCAAGATATTTCATTTCAAATTTAGAGGAAAACTGAGTTTTCACATCCTACATAATATCTTATTGTTTCCTATTAGAAACATATCATAAATATAAAAGGCCAAATAAATAATATGATCACTGATTAATTTAAAATACACATAGTGATCTGTTTTCCTCCTTCTAAATCCAAGTCCCAACATATAAGTATCAATTTTTTTATACCACATCCATGGTGATTGATTTAACCCATACAAGGACTTTTTCATCTTGCATACCAACTCCGTATTTCCCTTCATAGCAAAGCCTTCTGACTGCTTCATGTAGATTTCTTCTTTTAGATCCCCATGTAGAAATGTTTTCTTCACATCCATCTATTCTATTTCAAAATCGAAAGAAACAAAAACAAATAAAATAAATCTAATAGAAGTAAGCTTAGAAACACAAAATAAAATTTCACCAAAGTCAATTCCCTCTACTTGGGAATAAACGTTTACTACTAATCAAGATTTGTATTTCTCCACTTTATCTTTTGTATTCAAATTCTTTTTAAAAGCCCATTTTCTACCAATGGGATTTCTTACAATCGACAATTCCACTAGATCCAAATCCTCATTCTTGTCCAAGGATACCATTTCTTCAACCACAGTTGCTTTGTAGATTTTTCCATCCTTCGAATCCAGTGTCTCCCTAACAGTTCTAGGATCATGATGAATAATAGATAAAACAAAATTTGAATGGAAATCAGGTCGAGTGTACCTTTTTGGTTTCCTTCTTACCCAAACCAACCTTCTCAATATTGAAGCATGAGGATCTTCTTCCTCTGATTCATGTACTTTTTTAGAGTTTGATTCATTATCCTTCATCTAAAACTCTATTTTATTTGGTTCTTCCTCCCTTGGTAGGACTTCCTATTTGAAAACATCTTTGTTTTCTCTAAATACCGCATCTCAGCTATACAACAAATTCTTATTTTTTGGGTTCCAAAGATTATGACATTTCATACCATCTATATACCTAATACACATACACTTTTCGACCTTTTTATCTAGCTTACTCATGTTTTCCTTTGGAACATGAACATAAGCATCACAACCAAATAACCTGATATGTGTAAGAGAGGGTTTCTTACCATTCCATACATCATGTGTAGTCTTGTTATATAGCACTAATGAGGGTGATCGATTGACTAGGTAACATGTAGTACCTACTACCCTTGCCTAGAATTCTTGTCCTAACCTGGCACTAATGAGCATGTTCTTTTCTTTTCCCATTAGTGTCTTGTTCATACTTTCTACAACTCCAATCTACAGAGGTTTTTATGGAGTAGTAATTTACTTTGTTATACTACACTTCTTATAGAATTATTCGAATTCATTTCCGCATAATTTTCCACCATTATTCATCCTCAACACCTTAATTCTCTTTTCTGTTTGATTCTACACAAGATCCTTAAACTCTTTGAATTTGTCAAAAACTTCAGATTTCTTTGTGAGGAAATGAATCCATGTATTCCTCAAGAAGTAATCTATAAATGAGACATAGTACACAAATTTTCCTAGTGATGGAACTGACAGAGGTCCAAACACATCACCGTGCACCAACTGTAAAATTCCCTCTGCCATCATTGCATCAGAGGGGAATGTTACCTGATTCTACTTCCCATATACGCAATGTTCACATAAATCAAAATTTAGAGAGAGATTGGCTATACTTTCAACTATACCTTTATCGTGTGGTACTTGAAGGCTCTTCTCTCCAATATGTCCCAATCTTTGATGCCACAACATAGACTTTTGCTTCAAATACTGTAGTAGTTTTTTTTTCTTCATCTCCAATATCAAGAACAATAGAACTATTGCACCCATCACTAATAGTGCTTTCCTGCAGCTTATATCGAGTTCCAAGATGAAATCCCTTCAACAACACCATTTATACTTGAACCATCTTGTAGGTTCCCTTTTCAAACACTATTTTCACACCTACATCATCCATATTGCTTACATAAATTAAATTTCTCGCCAATATTAGGATGTGCAAAAAATGAGGGAGTGTTCTAATCCTTCCATCCATGAGCTTCAACTTGACTTTTCCTCAACCTAGGATTTTGGATATTGATACATCTCCTAGGAAAACATTACCTCCATCAGACCTTTCACATTCACAAAACCACTCATTGTGAGGAGTCATATGAAAGGATGCACTTGGGTCGACCAACCATGCCTCAGGATCTGCATGTGCTCTTGAAAAATCCAAGTACACATCTCCTCCTTCATCTGCGAAGGTTTTTTATTTTGTAGGAGGGGCATCATCAGATCAGTTCCCTTCTACATTGTTTCTTTTAGTTCCCTTCTTTTCCACATCTCCAACATATCTTTACAAATTTTGCAGGAGATTTATCTCTTCCCCTATATTTCGATCTCTCACTTGAGGACTTAGATCTATTTTTTTCCCGGGATCATCCTCTTTCAAATAAGACATATGTGATTTGTCTTTCCATATTTTTCCACCTCATCTCCTCCAAAAACAAGGATGGGACCACATCATCGAAAGATAATGTAGTTGAATTACTAACTATGGCCGCAACCAGACTATCCCACGAGTCTGGTAAAGAGCACAATAAATTGATACACTTATCTTTCAGAAATCTTAATATCAACATATAATAATTGACTTACCATAGTATTAAATGCATTTTGATACTCTGTTACTGAGTCTCTATATTTCATCCTTAGGTTGTAGAGCTTATTCCGTGGGAACAATTTTCTTACTAAGGACTTAGAATCGTATAAAGCCCCAAACCTATCCCATAATACCTTGGTTGTGGATTCCCTTGACACATTCAGTAATACTGAATCTAAGAGACACAATTGGATTACACTCTTCACCTTCTGATCCAACTTCATTGTCTTATGTTGACATTCTTGTAGGTGCAGTACTTGGATCAACATCGATCCATTGATCTTTGTCCACCAATAAATATTCTATTGTGAGCTTCCACAACTCAAAACTCCACCCATTAAATTTCTCGATCTATATTTTTGAATTTCCCACCATTTCTTTTCACCGTAAGAATCAATAACGTCAAGCTCCCACTGTAACAAGGTTTACCACATACTCAATCCAAACCCATGGCCACAAAGGCATCTCTCTGAAGTCAATAATTGCTCTAATACCAAATGTAGATTTTAATCTTGTACAATTACTTACTACAAATATATTTTTAATAAAAGAAAAAGAGATACAATGACAGACACACACATCACATAGAGATTTTACCCTAGAAACCCAAACCAGAAAAACCAACAACATGTTTGGAGTTTCACCTCTAATCATTTATTCATCATATATCTTGATTGTTTACAATACAATATATATAGTATCCCGCGACATCCAAAACCCCTAGCCCTAATTCTTTAATCGGAAATAGAAAACCATTGATGAAAACCATGTGTCGAAAACCGCTAAAACAAAC
The DNA here is from genome assembly GCA_900067695.1 of Picea abies. Lineage (NCBI taxonomy): Eukaryota > Viridiplantae > Streptophyta > Pinopsida > Pinales > Pinaceae > Picea > Picea abies. Next base: position 6,319 of record CBVK0102161695.1, read on the forward strand.
GCCATAACTGACAAATAAAAAATTCGGGGGCTCCGCCCCCATGTGACCCCATGCACGCCTACCTGATGCAAACACAAACACTAAGTTTGCTTATGCAATGAATATAACACATACCCAAAAGTCTTTTAATTAATAAGATCATTCAAAAATATATAAAAATAATTATAATAACCAAAATATAGCATGAAGATTTCAAATGTTTAATTACTAGGTTGTTATTATTATTTCTCACTTTGTATAAAAATATTGATCCTTTAGTATATATTATATCCCTTGATAAGTACCATCATGTTCACACACACACACATATATATATATATATATATATGCAAAATATAACATGTCTAGATGTCTAGAGTTTATAATTTAGGTGGTTGACTAGCACATTTGTTATTGAGATTATTACATGATGACATGTTTGTTATGCGTCCTATTAAAGTTCAGTTAGTACAAAGTGAATTTGAAAGTGGATTTAAACCTAGAACTTGTCTTAAAAGTAAGACCATTAAATGTCAAAATATAAAAAACCAATAATCTTATAATAAAAATATATAAAGTACAATAATATAAATAATAATAATTATATTATAATAATCAAAATATATACATAAGGTTCAAATATTTAGGCAGAGTTCCAAATGTATTTATTTACTATATGCCTTAACTGTAGTTAACGCTTAACAAAATATTTAACTAAGAAAAGCTCTTGGTTGTATGCATCTTCCGATTAGCTTCGTTCCAACCAGATCAGTGGCCACCTTGCTGCGGGTTGCATGTCCATGGCCAATAACCTTAGAAACAACGGGTTGCGTGTCCATGATCAATAGCCTGAGTAATGCCAATATCTTTGGGAGGCAATTCATCTAATTCATGCAAAACCCTAAGAATGTCTCCAACGAGTCTATCTGCAAGAGTTTCGTTGAAGTCTTCACGTACGACAACACGAAGAAGTGTTACATGCTGAGCGTCTGGAGCCATGGTGCAGGCAGGCACAATCCACCCAAACCGCCTCAGTTGCTCTGATATCTTGTACTCATCATATTTATGCTTTTCCTTGACAGAAAATGCCACCAGGGGGACGCCTATCTCTTTCGACAAAATATTGAAGCACCCAGTTTTTAACAGGCGATCACATAAATGTTTGGCGTTCAACCGGCAGTTCTCGACAACTCTTTTGTATCCCTGCACATGTTCAAATATTATTCTGTTAACAAAAGGAATTGTGAAAGAATTGATTTCAAGAATTGAAATTATGACTGAATTAAGCATTCACATCGAATTAGTCACCTCAAAACCAAGCCGAATCAACTGGTAATATTGAGCAATGACGTGACTTGCGCCTGCACCTACATTAACAGGAGAAGAAGATCGTTATAATAAAGAACATCAATATACGCTATATTTTATTCCAAAAGGTCATCATTTTTAGATGAATTTACTTCTTAGCTCTATCTCATCGAACGCACTTCAATCTTTTTAAGTTCTATATATGAAATATCTCGTAAATACAAAGTTATCTAGGGTTTGGTTTGGGAGAATGAAGTTTAAGTTACATTACACAAGCTTCATTTTCATTTTAAGTTAATGAGCTGCATAAACCCTAGATTAATAAATCTAGGGTTTATGCTGAGTAATAATATTACGCCCTACCTTATTACTATTTGTCAGGGCTTTCTCTTTACTTTTTTGACTAATTTATTAAATTTAGGGTTTGACGTCTTAGTTTTCGCTTTACTGACCAGATAATATTTATTGTTGTTATTTTTTTTTCCTTGGGTCTTTTTTTGTTTTTTTTTTGTGTCTTGAAGATGGATCTTAGTATAGATCCTAAATGTGTACAAACAATTTTAATATTGTGGATTATTCTAACAACTCTGAAAACAATTACCACTTTATTCTAACAACTCTGAAAACAATTACCACTTAAACTTTAGAATGTTAATTTTTTTTTATAAAATTAGAGAAAAAATATTCTACTCACTAATAAACCGGTAGCAAGGAGGATGACAGTTTATGTTATTAAGCACCATGTTGTTGGAATATATAATTCCTACTTATCTAATATGATGTATTAAGAAGTAGAGTCAATCTCTAAGTGAGTTGTGTGATGTTATTATTAGGAGTTTTGTTAGGGAGTTGGATTTATGAGATCCTAGATTCGTGTTTATGGTTGAGATATTTGCTCAACCTCTCATCCTATATTTGGAATAAGTTAGATCTGATAATTATTAGATCTAACTATAAGTTAGAGTTCTATTCTACTATTGCCTAGTTCATTGCAGATTATTCTTGTTGGTGCCAAATTTTATTCTCTTATTTTCGTGCATGAAGGTTTATTTAAATTTTTTTCAAAATTTTATATAAATGGTTGCGTTTGGTAGTAATTCTTCTTAGGTTCAGGTTCTTGTTCTGAGCGAGAAGTCATATGACTCTTGGTATATTCGAATGAGAATGATTTTGCATTCTCAGGATTTGTGGACTTATGTTATTGATGGTTATGCCAAGCTAGTTGATGCTGCAGCAGAATTGGCTCTGTCTAATGCTGACCGTGTTTTGCTGAAGGAAAATAGGAAGAAGGATAATAAAGCTCTTGGATTAATCCAACAAGGATTAATTAAATCCATTTTTAAGAAGATTGCTAGTGCTGCATCTTCGAAGATGGCTTGGGACATTCTTGAAACCTGTTATCAAGGAGTGTCCAAGGTGAAGACAGTCAAGATGTAGAATTTGAGAAGGGATTTCGAAAATCTGAAAATGAATGATAATGAAAGTATTGATACTTTCATGACTCAAGTAATGAGTGTTGTGAACCAGCTCAAGAAGAATGGAGATGATGTTGAGAATAAAGGAGTTATTGAGAAATTGCTGAGAAGTTTACCCAAGAAGTTTGAGCCTGTTGTTGTTCCCATAGAGGAATTTAAAGATTTAATTCTAATGCAAATTGATGAATTAACTGGTTCTCTTGTTGCTCATGAATCTGAGATATCTAGATATGAAGAAGCATCAATGGAGCATGCTTTCAAATCCAAACTGCATGTTACGAGAGGCGGAGGTAGAGGAAGGTTTCATACTCGTGGAAGAGGAGGTCGATTTTCTGGTCCAAAGTGTTGATATTATGGTAGTTGCGGGAGGTATTTACCTCCACTCGTAAACCTGACAAGGATATAATACTTTGGGAAGCAAGAAGAAACCCTAATGAGTTGGCTAATAACCCTAGAAGACTTGTCAGCTCAAGAAGATAATCTATATTAGGTTATTAGACTCCAAGAGAAGAAGTCGTCCAGAAATAATATTATGTATTGAACAAAGAGATACCTAGAATGAGAAGTCGGCCCTGGCAGTTAGCCAGAATTAGTATAAATACAGGAGGCCAGTTCTCATTCTGGCAGGCAGTCTCAAAATTGCAATGCCCAGTCTTGTACGCACTGCAATTGCCAGTTTCTGCGTAGGTTTGGAGGAGAGTTGTCATTGCAGCTGCTGCAGCTAGTAGTTACGCTTGGACTATCTCTTGGCTAGGGTTTGGACCATTTGATCAGCTCTTTGTGATGCGCTATCCTTGGATAAAGGTACGCTACCCTTTGCTTGGCTATCTAGCCTAGGGTTTGCTTCCGAAGTGATTCTCTATCAAGGTTAAGGTGCTCGGAGGGTGGCTTCGACCTATGGTTGGGTGACAAGGGTATTGTCAATGGTAAAACGAGCACAATCCTTTATATTCTAACAGGTTATGGGTCCACACCTCCTTCATTCAGTCTAAACGCTGGAAGGAAACATAGCCGCTAGGATATTGAGCTCGTTGAGGAACTGCCACTAGGGTTACTAGCAGAAGCAACTTCCAAGACACTGTCGCTAGGGTTACTAGAAGGAGAAGTTGTAGAAACCCTAATCCTCTTGTTGAGGCACCTTAAGTGAAGAGATTGACCTAATCTCCAGAAATATCAGTGCGCCCTAGCCTAGCGCATCTCCCAATACTCTCAGCAAGCCAAGACATTAAGTTTGAGTTTGTGGTCAAATCTAGGGTTTGACCAAGTAAAAGCAACCATGACTTACTCTATGAAGTCAAAGATAGAGCTTCTAACTTCAGAGCGTGGAAGACAAGGATTGATCTCATCCTTGCCAAGAATAAAGTGTTGGATATCGTGAAAGGAAAGATTGTGAAACTAGAGTTTGAAGAAGGGAAAAAGAAAGAACCACAGAACATTGTAGCTATGGAGAAGTTCAAAGACAGTGACATCAATTCCATGAGTATCATAGTGGATTCTATCAAACACCACTTGATATCCTACATCTCCCATATTGACTCATCGAAGAAGATGTACGATGCCCTAACAAACCTCTTCTCAGTCAGAAACATTGGACAAGTAAT
>CBVK0102161787.1:0-15209 GCA_900067695.1 Picea abies
CCCCCCCCTACTCGAGGGGGTTAGAGGGAGTGGAGACCACCTTTCTGGGGGATTCACAAGGGGGAGGGATCCCCCTTGTGTGAGGGTTTAAGGGAAACTCTCCCCAAAAAACAAATTGGAATTTTTTGCGTTTGTTTTTAGTGGCTTTTCAGCCCATGGTTTTCATTGATGGTTTTCTAATTCCCATTTAGTAATTAGGGTTTTTGACTAATACAGGTCAATGGATTAGGGGTTTTGGATGCCACGGGATCCTATATATGTATTAATGTATTGTAAACAATGAAAATATGATGAATAGAATATTAGAGGTGCGGCTCTAAATAGGTTGTCGATTTTCCCATTTTGGGTTTCCAGGGTAAAAATATATGTGTAATGTGTGTGTGTGTCATTGTGTCTTTTTGGTTTTTTTTATTTATTTATTAAGATTTTTTGTATTAATTAATTGTACAAGGTTAAAATATACACATACCTCCCCATTTAGGGAGGATTTTTGTCCCAAAAATATTTACTAAATGAGGTGAGGAAATTTCCCCTCTAGCTTCTCCTTGGAGTACCATTTTTCTTTTTCTAAATTTTTTTCCTTTCAATCCAATCTACCAAAGGTCAATCTACCCATGTCTTGTAGTTCTATACCTCTTATACAAAATTGTATCTTCTACCAACTCTGCCTGATCATATGATGATAAGTCCTCTATGGTAGGTAGGACTTGCTCCTCCTCCTTATCCAACATGGAAGGCTCACAAAGTTTTAGATTCTCCACATTCACCACTAAGAAAATGCACATGTATGGGGGTAGACTAAGTCTGTTGGAATTATCCCCCACCTTATCCAATAACTCAAAAGGGTCATATGTTAGAGCCTTGATCTTATTACTATGACCCTACAGTCCTTCCTTATTTAGTGGTAACCAAACTCTTTCTCCCACTTTGAATGAATTCTTGGTTTTGTGTTGATCATGTTTGACCTTATAATTTTCATGTGACTTCTTTCATGTCTCCTGTACTTGCAAATGGATTTGCCTAATCTTTTCAAAAAAAAAAATCTCTACTTTGAATGATTCTCTTGTGAATCCTTATCTCACTCCTTGATACCCATAAAAAACATCCAAGGGCGAAGGTGGAAAATATCCAAGGAAGTTTCAAAAGGGGAATTATCAGTAGAAGTATGGACTACTCTATTATAATATTGTTGAATATAGATCAGGTTTTCATCCCAAGTCTTTGGATTCTTCTAATTGTAACCCCTTAAAAGATACACAAGACTCATGTTGACTACTTTTGTCTTCACATCTTTCCATGGATGGAATGAATGTATATCTCTTCAACATTGTGTGCATATTCTCCCAAAGTATATTCCAAAAGGAATTGAGAATTCTATTATTCTCGTCTTGGATGATTCTCCTTGGTATACCAAATTCCACCTTGACCTATTCGAAGAACATGTTTGTTGCTTCTTATTCTCTAATGGTATTTTTACAAGAAATATAATGCCTATCTTTATGAACATGTCAACTACCACAAAAAGATAATCATGTCCCTTCTGAGTTGTTGGTAAACCACCCACAAAATCCATGGAAATTATTTCCCAAGGTCAAGTGGGTATAGGTAAAGGATGGTATAGACTTTGATTTATTATTGGGCTTGTTTGTACAACAAAGTATGCATCATGTAATATATTGTGCTACATCTTCTTGTATTGTGGGCCAATACACATACCTTTTTAAGTTATCATATATCTTCCCAAGACCAAAATGTCCTACAACCTTGGAGGTGTGAGCCTCTCCGATAAGTTGCAATCCTTCACCTTTAGAAACATAGACCTTTTTTTATCTTGTAGAGTAATCCATTCTGGAGATGATAGTTAGCCTTACCATCACCTTCTTCTATATTAATTTGTCCCTATAGATATTGAAACACATTTATGAAGTCCTAATATTCTATGTATGCCTCTTTGTATGCATCATGGATAAAATGATACATGTGCATAAGAGTTCCCAAAGTTTTAATATTGGATTTGGGTGGCCTTTAAAGCATGTATTTTGAATTAGTGTTTCCTTTCTTATACTTGATGACTAGATTCAATTGCTACAAAAAAACCCATCCACTTGTAATGTATGATTTGTTGTAGCTTACTCTGATCCTGCAAATACTGAAGTGGTTATTTATCAATGTGTATAATGGTTTCCTTGCTCATAAGATATTTCTTCCACTTATTAATAGCTTGAACCAGCACATAGATTTCCTTATCATATGTAGGGTAGTTCAAAACTCCCCCATGAAACATCTAGGAATGATATCATATTGGCTTACTTCCTTGCATCAAAATTTCTCCCATAGCGTAACCCCTTTCATATATGTCCAGTTTGAAGGGATTCTGCAAGTTAGGAAATGTGATAATTGGTGCTTTACTGATCTTTCATTTTATCTCATCAAAATATTTCTATTGATTCTTTCCCCACTGGAAAATATTACCATTGGCTCTTATGGCATGGAGTGGTGCAACTACCACTTAAAAATATGCTATGAAATTCCATAGGTAGTGTTCTTCCCCAACAAAGCTTCTGAATCCAGTGACATTTGTAGGAATTGGACATTGTATGATGGCCTTCATCTTTGTGAGCTCTATATTGAGCTCCCCTCGATAGATCACATACCCCAAATATAGCAATGACTATTGGGAAAACTCACATTTCTTGAGGTTAACCAAAAGCTAGTGATTTTGAGTCTCTAACACTTGCATGAGATGTGATTTTTGATCCTCCTAGGTAGATTTATAAACAAATATTTCATTTAAACACACTATAGGGAATGAATCTAGATATGGGTGCAATACATTATTCATCAGTCTCATAAATGTAGTTGGTGCATTATATAAAACAAATGGCATGACCAACCATTCATACAAACCTTTCCTTGTATTGAAGGCAGTATTCCAAGTGTCTTTTTCTTTGACGCATACCTAGTGGTATACTGATTTGAGATCCAACTTGGTGAAGTACTTGGCATTCTTCAACTGATCTAACAAATTGTTGATCCTCAATAGAGGGAACAAATTATTGAGTGTAATATTGTTCAAATATATATAGTTGATACACATCTGTAAAGTCCCATCCTTCTTAGGTATGATGATGATAGGTGACCCACAAGGTGAAGTGCTTGTTTGAATCACTCATTGCTCTGGAAACTACTACAACTTCTTCTTCACTTCAAGTGCTTCCAAAATAGGCTATTTCTAAATCCCAATATTTGGTAATGGGTAGTCAAGAAATAATGTTATCTCATGCTTCTTCAATTCCCTCTTAGGTGGTATCCCTCTAGGCTCCCAAAACACTCCTTTATATGCCAATAGAAACACCTCCGATTGTTATTTTTTCTCTTTAGTACATCCCTCCAAGGATGCTTTTACCCTTACCGATTTAACACCTATCTCATTCTATCTTAAGAAAAGAAACACATATTTCTTACTAGAACTAATCAACTTTTTGGCTTTAAGAAAAGAAACACATATTTCTTACTAGAACTAATCAACTTTTTGGCTTCATTAGCACTTAATAGTGACATCTTCTATTTACCTTTTTGTATGTTTATGATGTAGGACTTAACATCCTTTATTAGGAAGTACTTGTTTTCACTATGCATGAAGATCACGTACATTATTTACATGTAGAGGATTCCAAACACTACACCACACATGTCAAGGGGTATTACATCCAACTCCACTTCATTAATAAACTCTACACTTACAACAAATTTGATCTTACATTATTCACTATCCAACTCCACTTTATCTCTTTCTCTTCTTTGTGATGAAGTCTGCTTAGATTCACTTCCTTCTACATTGAAGTGCAGGAAATATTCTCATCCACATCTGAGTTTCTCTCTACCTAATTGCTAGAATCTATGGTGTTATAGAAATCTAATTCCTATGGATTTGGGTCATGGGCCAAAATATATAAGTTCCTTAAAATACTTCTCTCAAACTCTAATTAGATAGTTAATTAAATGTAACTACTTATAGTAACTAAATTTTTGAAGAAAGGAAAGAGAACATACTTGGGACCCAACGTTTCAAGTTGATCCTACTCGAGGGATTTCATTCTAGAACTCCTTCACAATGATGTTCTAAAAGTCCTACAGAAAAATGAGTATGCAAATGCAAGTAGTTATCTTCTAACTAACTAAATACAATCAATTCACTTTCGATGTTAGATTCAAAATAAGATACAAATAATCTCATCAAAATCATGAAGTAACAAAAAGAATGGATGGGAATGAGAGTTATTTTACTAATAATAGAAAATAAGTTGGTTATAAATTGTAACCATTGTGTCATGATCCTGGAACCAGGATCCAAGTTCCTCCACGCAAGGCCTGATATGACAAGTACTACCTCCAAACTTTTTTGTTCTAACGGGTCCAAGGAAGCAGTGGCTATCTTCCTGATGAGATAAAGGGAAACACAAATACTGAAAATAAGGGTTTTCAGAGGGGGTGTGAAAATATTAGAAGCTACCAGAATTTCTTCAAGGGTTGACATCAATGACAACCAACCCAAATAATCAACAAATAGAATTTATCTTAGGCCTATATTAACGATTTTAATCATGTCAACCTTCTTGTTTTCCTGGTTTCTTCTCTATCTTGCTTCCAGTGGTTGTCGATATTGGGATCTTTCTTGATATGAGCTTAACCAGCCTGTGTGGTTCCTATGTTACCACAACAAGATATTTTTCTGAGGTCTAACTACAATAAATTTTACACCTAGTGGAATCTTAGGTTGAACCTTGAATTAAGAACACGCATGAATACGATTCGTGCATGATCTTGAGTAGTGTTTCAACCGATTCCACTGTCATACATTACCTTCAAGTCGTTCTTTAGTTGAATGTTACTTTTTCCTTGTTATCACCGAGTCTTGTTTATGCTTTTGTTTGATTAAATAATATAATAAAAACAATAATAGTAAATGAATTAAGGAAACCCCATTATAACTGACACTTTTTTTTAAAGAATTTTATATAACTTGACCGTAGACAAAGAGTCCATCCAATCAATTTTACTCTTTTAGGTTTGGGAAAATATTTACCTTAGATCCTTAACACAATTTGTAGGTTCAACCTTATCTGTTTCGGAGGATTGTAAAGAATGTGTAGGGATGGGAGAGAAATGATTGATTTTAATCCAACGCCTAACACCAAATAACTTTTGTGAATTCCTTGTAGTCACTTCACCTTCTGGCCAATCGATAAATGAATGGGAATCATTCTAGTCAATGATATAATGATCAATCCTTGGAATAGAATTGTTTCATTTCTCGGTCAGATACTTTAGTCAACAGTCTATATTAAATTGTGAATTTTCATAGCAAGAAATTAAATGGCTATTTTTGGAAGTATGAAATTATACCTTAAAAAAAAACAAGAGAGAAAAGACAAAAAAATAAGCATGTTATGTTATTAGTTAAATATTTAATGGCTTCAATTAATAGTTGATTATTAATATCTTCATTATTACTAGTTGTGAATATTAATTCTTTAATGATTAATATTGTAGTGATTGAAATCGAGGGTTAAATAAATGATTAAAACTTCATGGTTTATATCAAGCACTAAAGGAAAATGATCATATGTTTTACACACTCTAACTAATAAAAGAATTGTGGATGTGATGTAACCTCAAGCGAGGTAAATAAAGATAGTCAATTGTTCTTCGTAACATCAGAACTAGTGATGTTTCCTCTTAATTATTGATAAGGTTTAATTTTGGTGCAAAATAAATTTATACTCTATATTGTGTATATTGTTACATCATTTAACAAAGAACGTTGAGCATTTAGTAGTGTAAATAGACGCCTTTACTTTACAACTTTCACGCACTTTAAAATGTAATTCCTAAATTAGTATGGAACAATTTAGAACTTTCGATAATTGCACTGGTATTATGCGTAAGCCTTGTTCATGATATTTTTAGTCTTAATTCATATTACTAGTTAGATTACTTTTATAATTTGTGTTGCATTTAGAAAAGACTAGTGACTAATAATAAGTTGTGCAAGTTTGGATCTTTGCGCTTTGCTTGTATAAACTTATCATTAATCACATTTAACTGTAGATGATAATTAAATGTCTTCAAAATAAAATATTCCCTTTTATGTCATTTTAATGAAGATTTATAAATCGGTAATTACCCACCCATACTTGAATTATCTAGTAGATTTTTACACTTCATAATGCCTTTTATAATTGTAAGTTACTTGATGTTGTCTATTAAACATTTGTCTTAAACAAAAAATAAAAAAAAATTACCCTATGTTCTCACAATTAATGTTTATAACATTTAAATGGTTCTATTGTTCTTTAATGTGTCTCAAGAGGGATATTACATCTATAGTATCCTTGTTCCATAAGTTAGTGAGACTCAAGTGACCTTCAAGGTCCCTCCAAATTTGTTGAGAATAAGTACAAGACAAAAAAAAATGCACATTCATTTCCTCATTACTCCTTGTTATATTGTCATTTGACACCACACATGCTCATGACGACTCATTGGCCTCAGTTACATCCCTTTCCTTGATTGCAGGAGAAAAATCCCTCTTTTTCTTCCTAAAAATATCTTTAAAATCCCATTTTTCTAGATGTACGTGACTCTCTTTAAAGAAACTTGCGTACACACATGACTTGCTAGTTATCAATCCACATACATGTTTAATTGGTTCAAAAAATAATAATAAATCATGATATGTATGTGACTCTATTGAAGGAAAGTTGTGTATGTACATGGTTGTACCCAAAGAAAATTGTGTACACCCTATAAAAACCTCTCTAACTTGAGAGAGAAAGGTCTCGAAGACTCAAGAAGGATTCTAGAAATTCAGAGAATGATAAACAAAGGTTTAAAAAAGATAAAAAGATTCAAAAGAAATGCAAACGGAAAAAACCCCTATCAACCCAAAAAAGGAGAATGCCCAGCGCAGTCGCCAATTCTGTTACGAAAATCTCATTCCTATGGATATGGGTCAGGGCCACAACAGAGAAATTCCCTAAAAGACTTCTCTCAGACTCTAATTAGGAAGTTAATTAAAAGTAACTACTTGCAATAACTAACTTTCGAATAATTAGGAAGTTAATTAAAAGTAACTACTTGCAATAACTAACTTTCGAAGGATAGGAAAGAGAACATACCTGGAAACCAACGTTTGAAGTCGATCCCACTCAAGAACTTTCACTCCATAACTCTTACACAACGATCCTATGAAACTCTTGCAAACAAAGAAGAATGCAACTGAAAATAGTTAGTTATCTGCTAACTAACTAGACGTGAACATTTCAATTTTCATAATAGATTAAAAAAAAGACATAAATAATCTCATTAAAAGCATGAATCAACAAATAGAAATAGATGAGAACGAGAGATATTTTATTAATAACAACATAGAAGTTAGTTACAAATTGTAACTGTTGTGGCATGGTCTCAAAACCAAGATCCAAGTTCCTCCACCCAAGGCCAAAGATGACAAGCACAACCTCCAAATATTTGTTTTCCAACAAGTCCAAGGAAGCAATGGATTTCTTCCTGACAAGATAGGGGGAAACATAAATCCTGAAAACAAGATTTTTCAGTGGGGAAATGACAATCTCAGATGCAGGGAGAAAAGGGGGCTTGCAAGGATATAAGGAAAATGCCAGCATGAGGGTGCATCTATTTGATATGGTTTTCCTCCACCCCAAGTCTCTCTTTTATACTCCCTTTTGACAATTGGAGTAGTTATGAACATGATATAGGAGTTTGGGAACCTAGGTAACCCATTAACTCCACCTCAAATGTAAAGGATTTATTATTTTTTTGAGCCAATTAAACATGTATGTTGGTTGATGATTAGAAAGGCATGTATGTACGTGAATTTCTTTAAGGAGAGTCCCGTACATCTAGAAAAATGGGATTTTTAAAGATGCTTTTAGGGATAGATGTTTTGATTATTTTTTATTGGTTTATCATTATGGTTCTTCATAACCTTCATATAAATTTTGTTCTTTCACACCTCCATCATCCATAAAATAATGGACATCTTCATTGGTGTTCATATTTGCTAACAGTGAAAGCATGTTAATCCTTTCTCCATTCATGTCATTAATAATGTTTTGGTTCATATTCATCATGACTTCCACTAAGCAATTTCATTGGGTTACTTGTCCTAGTAAAATTAATTTCTCATTAGTGGTTCTCATTGCTTGACAACATTCAATCATTTTCAATTCAAAAGTGTCATTTTGATTAGAATTCGTAGAATATATATGTGGTTCATGTGAAGCATGACTTCCATATTCTCTTAAAATTTGTTATCATGGTATTGAGTATCCTTAACATGTTCATCATCATCAACTATTGGATGGAGGTGTCCTTGAGAGAGGCAATATTTTCACCACATTATTTGCATATTCCCTACCATGCATATCAAAAGATTTGTTGCAATCCACATCATTGGTAATAGAAACATAATTTAGTAGCTAGATTCCAATTAACCTAAATCCAACCTTGATATTAGAGGGTGTAAAATTCTTTTGAAAAACTATGCTAGTAAGTTATGCTATTTCAAATCTTTTTTCCTCTATCCATAGGTTTTTATCCATCCATGATGCTTTCTTAGACCTGGATTAATTCTTAAAAGGCCCAAACAGACTCACATCTAGGGGTTGCAACCTATCATTAGTGTGTGTAGGTGGAATCAACAAGCACATGCCTATCTTGTTTCCCTCCTCCCATATTTGTAAACTTGTGTGGCTTCCATGAACATAAAAAATCAACAAATGTCTATCAATAAGTGAGACAACACTAAGAATGGAATAAAAAAAATAATAAATCCAATTGATAAACAATTCTTTAGTCATCCATGCATTGGGGAGTGTATCCATGCACACTCCTAGCTCATGAGTTTCGATATACTTCTTTAGGTTTTATTCTCTTTGAAAAAATAGAACTAAGGGATTGATAGATTGAGTCCATTTACACAAGATAATATAGTTACCCACTCCTCTTAGGGAGCACTCTTGGCACATGTATACTCTATCTCTTCGTTATTAACTGTATGCCACAATTTCTTCTAGCTTGTGAACCATTCTCATCACAATTCCATATGTTTTTTGGACTATAGGAATGTTTCTTCTATGCCTTAGAAATATTGTCATAGAACTTGGTCACAATTATAGGCCACATATTTAAAGCACCATATCTATCAAGGCCCTTCGTTATTCATAACACAAGCTCTATATGCCTTTTCTTGAATCATGCCCACTATGATTTCCTAGGAAATCCATATTTGAATGGACTTGAATTTGACTGATAGATCTGACCTCCCTTGGACTTTAGTTGTATCAACTCCAATCCATGGCCCATTTCAACCATATCCTTACACCAAATAACTATTTCTAGCTCCTCTAGTTCAATTAACATTGTAACAAGCCTCTCCTCTTTGTATGTGTGAGACCATTTAGCTAATAATGCAATGTTGATGGTGAAATTCCAAATTATTTGATCTCTACTCTTACTAAGTATCCATTGAATTTAGCATTGTCAATTTCCTTCATCATGTCCTCTTTTTTCTCGCCTTTGTTAACTATATTGATGTTCATCTTGTTTGAACTTGCACCTTGGACCATAATTAATGAAGCGGAAATGTCTATTAGATTTGGTATCTCAAAGTTACTTTTGCATTGGTGGTTCCCAACATGTGGAAGTGACCAGGCACATTTTCCCCCTAGTAACATTATAATGTGTTTTTATAAAGTAACTTTATAAAGTGTTTTTATAAAGTTGGGTTTTTTATTTTTAAAGTGTAAAAGTGACTTTATGGGTCACTTTAGTGACTTAAGTGACCTCAACGAATGATTAAGTCGTGACCATTGATCTCATGAGGGACAAATTATATCTTGATCGTCAATCTCATTGGAAGAGCGAGGGTTAGGGTAGTTACTCTTTGAAATTGAATAAAGGCATCTCATGAGGGAGAGAGGGGCACACTTTTTAGGAGAGTTGGAGGGAAGGTGAAGAGGAACATATCCCAAGAGAATTTCTTTTCTTGGAGGGAAATTGCTTCAATAGAGGAAGTTGACATGCATCCCTAGGAGAGGAATTGGCACACACTTCAAGGAAGCTTCAAAATTAAAGAGTTTCAGTACCGTACAACAAGGAGGATCGTACAATATGGTTTTGAGGAGGTCGTACAATTTTTTTTTGTTATCTTTGCAGCTACAACTTGCATAGAAATCAATCTTAGGCTTAGGCACATATTTTTAGGTGTTATCTCTATTGCTAACAAATATGTACAATGAGGTATTGTTCTGTACCTCTTCTAGGCACAAAAATTGAGGTTTATTTATGTTGTTTGTGACTGTATAGTCCATGTAGTTTGTACTAGAAGTCAAGTTTTGATTTCATACTATGTTTCTCAGGAACTAAATGAATTTTTTCTTCTCAGATAGAGTGAAAGTACAATTTATTAATGCTAAACATTTATTGTTTTTGTACTCAGAATTTTCCATAAAGCTGAATAAAGAAACTTTATCCTTAAATTTGTCATCTTTCCTATGTTTTCATCAAGGGGCATTGCCCAAAATATTATGTGCCAAATGTGAATAATTTTTCTACTATTCATGAATAATTCCGATGTTGATTTAGCTCTAGATCTATACCATTTAACCTTTATGCTCATTAAGTACATTTCAATATTTGGTTTTAATGCTTTACTATTGAAGCTTAATACGAGATTGAAATATGTGTATGATATAGTGTGTTTCTGAGTTATTTTAACGTGGTATCATAGCAGGTGCTATGAAGTTTAGTGGAATGTTTGGCACTTAGGACAACAAGTGATTTGTTGGGGATTTTTCTTGGAAGAATGGGAAAGAATTCTTTTTGTCAATTGGACAAAGATGACTTCCAACATCAAGTTTGTAGATAGGTTGGAGGGGATCTCCAACTACCTACAGTGGAAGGTGAGAATCACAAGTGTTTGGAGGGGATCTCCAACTACCTACAGTGGAAGGTGAGAATCACAAGTGTTATCAAGGAGAAGAAGTTGTGGTCATTTGCGAACATTGTCTTTCCAATACCTGCTTTAGATCCCATAACTATGGATGTTCATGAAGTGAAGGAAGCTAAGGCTCAGAGAATCATTTTGGATAGAGACAAAGACCACCTTATTCCATATTTGGATTAGAAGAAGAAAACCAAGGGAATGTGGGATGCACTGAAGGGTTTGTATGAGGCAAAGAACGATAACCATAAAATGTATCTTCAAGACAAGCTTCATAGTACTATGATGGCCAAAGGAAAGAATGTGGCCTCCTACCTCACCCGAGTGTCATAGGTGAAGGAAGAGTTGTCAGTCGTCGAAGAAGTTATTCCAAACTCAAAGTTGGTGCGTATAACCCTAAAAGGCTTCACCAAAGAGTGGGAGGTTTTCATGAAGTGTGTGGTGGGGAGAGAGAGAAGCTCCCTGACTGGAGCATATTGTGGGATGAATTTACATGGAAGGAGATCAAGGAGGGGTCTCGGAAGAAGGAAGTGGATGGTGTAGATGAGATGAAATTTTCTCTTGTGGGAAAGAGAAATGAGAAGAATAAGGATGTGAGCAAGGTGATATGATTATCATGTCACAAGACTGGCCACTACGCTAGTTAGTGTTTGAAAAAGAAGAAGAAGAAGTGAGAACTAGAGGTGTCATCATTAGCAGAGATTATTGAGTTTGTTGAGAAATATGAGAAGGTGTTTTCTCTCATGGTTGGTCTTGTGGGAGGTGGTTGTCTAGTGTTCGAGGACATTGAAGTGTGGTTTGTGGACAATGGAGCTTCTTGGCATATGAAGGGAATGAGTTCAGTGTTCCTTGGTCTTTCAAAAAAAGACTCGGACTGTGTTGTTGACAATGGGTCTAGCTCACAGCTTACAGTGAAGGGGGTTGGAAGTGTTAGATTCCAACTAGATTCAGGAGGTTTTTTATAGGTTGTCAGGGTGTTGTATATTCTAGATATGACATTTAATTTACTCTCATTGTCATCTTTGGAGGTTGATGGATTTGGAGTTTCATTCTACTCTGGTCGGGTATTGTTATATTTAGAGGGAGTGACTCTAGACACAACAATGTTTCTTGGTATCAGTTATGAGAGGTTCTATAGGTTGTTGGGATGACCTATGTTGGGTTTGAACGGATTTATGGATTCATATTTTGTTTCAGAGAGTGGGAAGGTTGCATGGGAGAGAGAGATTTGATATTGGGGACTTAGTCCTCTTCCGAAACTCTCATAGGACTCAAATGGAATGAGTTGACACAAATGGATGCTTAAGAGAATGTGAAGTCTCCTAGGATCGTGTCTTTAGTTCATATATTAGCAGAGGTAGAAACAAAGGCTTCTAATGCAGTGGGAGTAGTGGTTTCCTGTTCAGAGGGAGCAGAGGCTTCTAGTACAAAGAGAGAAACTATAACAAAAGATGGGATAATGTACTTAGACATGGATTATGGTGGTGATACCAGAAGTACCTCTCTCGATAAGAGGGATTGTTATATTTGGTAGCTCAGAGGTACTTCTGCATTGGCATTGACCGAGCACATTTTCTCCCTAGTGACTTTATAATGTTTTTTTAGAAAGTAACTTTATAAAGTGATTTTATAAAGTTGGGTATTTTATTTTTAAAGTGTAAAAGTGAATTTATGGGTCATTTTAGTGACTTAAGTGACCTTAATGAATCATTAATTCATGATCGTTAATCTCATGAGGACCAGATTAGATCTTGACTGTCAATCTCATTGGAAGACCAAGGGTTGGGGTAGTTCCACTTTGAAATTGAATAAATGCAGCTCATGAGGGAGAGAGGTGAACTTTTTCAGAATATTTGGAGGGAAGGTGAAGGGGAACACATCCTAAGAGATATTCTTTGCTTGGAGGGAAAGAGATTCAACAGAGGAACTTAGCACGCATCCATATGAGAGGAATTGGAACTCACTTCAAGGTAGCTTCAACATTAAAGAGTTTAAGTACCGTACATCAAGGATGGCCATATAGTGTGGTTTTGAGGAGGTCGTACAACAATTTTTTGATGGCTTTGCAGCTACAATTTGCACAGAAATCAATCTTGAGCTTAGGAAAATATTTCTAGGTATTATATCTATTGCTAACAAATTCATACAGTGAGTTATTGTTCTATACCTCTTATGGGCACAAAAATTAAGGTTTATTTATGTCGTTTGTGACTGTATAGTATGTACAGTTTGTATTGGAAGTCAATTTTTGATTTCATACTATGTTACTCTGGAAATAAGTGAAATTTATTTTCTCAGATAGAGTGAAAGTACAGTTTATTATTGCTGAACATTTATTGTTGTTGTACTTAGAATTATCCCTAAAGATGAATAAAGAAAATTTCTCCTTAAATTTATCATCTTTCCTTTGTTTTCGTCAAGGGGCATTTCCTAGAAAATTATTTGCCAAAGTGAATAATTTGTCTAATGTTCATGAACGATTTTGTTGTCGATTTAGTTCCATATCTATATCATTTAGTATTTCTTCTCATTAAGTACAGTTCAATATTGAGTTGTAATGCTTTACTATTGAATCTTAATAGGAGATTGAAATATGTGTATGATATAGTGTGTTTCTAAGCTATTTTAATAATGCCTTCAACAAATACCTCTTTATTCTCTTTAACATCTTCATTTATATTTAATTCAACATCAATGTGGTTTTTCTCCGCATCTGAAGCATAGTTTTATAACTGGGAAGCCCTTATCACTAACCTTCTTATCCTCCTTATACAACTAGAACAATTCCCTCTTGCCATGACTGTAAAACCCTTTAAACATACAATCAATGTAGAATAGTAGACTCTTGATACAACGTATAACAACATGTAAATAGAAACATATGTGACAATACACAAAAAATTAAAAAGAATATAGTTTATTACATAATGTCGGTACATGGACTAAAGATACTCTATGAGAGAGTGTTGATAGTGATTTGCTAAGCAATTTTGAGTTGTACAATGAAAATAATTGTACTTCCAAGTATGATATATTAGCCTTATAGTACTCTATTGTAAAATTTGATTGGTGAATGATCATTGGCATGTATTGCACACTCAAATCTGGATTTTTTGTATATGATTGATTTAATGATCATCTAATTGTTGGGAAATTCTCTCGATGGATCCTTGTGATTTTGAAATGTTTAATGGTACCTGGGGATTCATTTGATTAATTTTATGAGTTATGGTCATTTATTGTATTATAGATTTCACATTTAAGGTTGTGTTGTTGATCACACTAGAAGGTGAGGCTGACCATAAATGCTTAATTTATTTTGCAAGTGGAAAATAATGTTGGGATCTATCAGGGCTTGATGTTATGCATATTGGAATGCCCTTTTCTACAAACATTCCCCAACCATCAACCAACCTTTCATATATGGCATATAATCTATACTTCAACATTGAACATTCTCAGATTCAACTTAGGACAATTCTGGATCTTTAAGGATCTATGAACTATATTTATGTTAGAACATTAGATGATGAGTATTGGACATGATGTTTGATATGGAAGGATTTTCATCCATGTACTTTTGTGTAGTGAAAGTATCTTTTTGGATACTTGTTGGCCCAATCAATTTATAAGCTAATTTTGAACTAGTTTTTGGCATTTTTTGTTATTTTAGGTTATTTGTAAATTGTGATGGATATTCCACTTGAAAAGTTCATCACAATAGATATTACAAATTTTTGTAACTCTATGTTATGCAATTTTTTACTTAAGATTCAAAATTAATATTACTAGCTTGGTGCACAAAACATTGAAATAAGTTAAGACTGAAAATAAAAGAAGCTAAAGAAAATACCACACCATCCACACAATGAACACAAGATGCACCCTATGAAACCTAATGTGGGAAAACACAACTATAAGGTGAGGACTATGCCTGACTCTTTTTTCCTTCTCACAAATGAAATGCAAATAAAAATAAATGTGAAATCACTATGGAGTTGCATTGACACTATGGCCTATATGGCTACCACTAGGTCTTCTACTTCCTCTATTTTGCTCAAATATACCTCCCTTGCTTTGCTCAACTATGAAACAATGATTAATACAACAAGAATATAATGGTACCCATTCCTTGTTCGACAACACAGGTATTCCAACAGAGGACAAACACCTTCAGTAA
>CBVK0102161845.1:0-12272 GCA_900067695.1 Picea abies
TCCGGTCTTAGCAGTTATGTGTTTCCTCTGTTATTTCGTATTTAGCATCATTTCCCTTATATATCTTTGATGAATGCTTAGCTACAATTTAGTACAACCTCTACTGTGGTGATCAATTGTTTTAGTCATCTAATCATTTACAACTTTTCCTCTGTACCAGCTATCAGAAGGTACAAGACCTGTGAATTACTTAGATTTCTATATCTTATGCTTCATCAAAGTTTTTCTTGTCCATTTTCTTCTTCTGTCGCAAGGTGAGATTCTTCTTTGATGGATGCTTCACATTGTTCAATTGCTTTATGTTTTCTTTCATTTCATGCATGATTTTAAAGGTTAACTCAGATACAGAAAACGACCTTTGATTTTTTTATATGATTAATTCGAAGTTTGGAAAATTTTCTCATACAATCTAAAATAGAATCAACAACGTAAAAAGAAACATCCCTTAAAAATTTGTTCCTCCATGACTGTACCTGCTACAAGACAGCCCAATATTGAACCCGGTCTGGCAGATCAAACCAGCATCACATTAAACCTTTTTGACACCATCCTGAAAACTGTCACCACCCGGGTCAAACTTGAATGTTCGTGGGTAGCCATTGAACATGACATAAGCATTCAAGAATAATTGGAAGCTAGACAAAGATAACTTAGAAATCAGCCTTAGCTTCTTTTCCTAAAATTTGTTTTCTTCCTTGTTTTTCATTTACCCTCTTTTCGGATGCCTAGACTCTATAATTTATAGCCTTAAGTACAGACTCTGGAACAACATATTTTTAGTGTCGTTGCCAAGGATGGAGATACAAAATCATTTTCCCTGGGAGAACGACATTTGCAAGTTTCTACTCTTTGATAGTGAACAAAGAGTGAACACCTTCTAAAGGCTAATTTTTTATTATTCACTTGGCGACTCCATGTTTAAGTAAGCTGGCATCTAGTCGAAGGAACACCAGACAAAACCTAGAATATGGTAAAAAGACCACGCCTATTTCCGATCCCAAAAAAATACTAAAAACAAGAGGTTCCCTTAAGCCAAATGCTGCGGTCTACCAGCTTAGGCACACACAACCTAAGACTAAGATCCACTTGAAATGATAACTTCACAAGAAGCTCCCACCAAAACCCTTTTCGGAGAAACATCAGCCAAGACATTTGAGGCCAAAACCCTGAAACCAAATTTAGCTTTCCTGAAAATTAAATCTAAAACTCGTACGACTACCTCCTGCGTAAATGGAAGTGATAATCCCTTAGTAAAGCTCACGTTGATTGATATCCCAGCAACTATTTAGTTATATTTCCTAACCTCCCAAAGTCTCGAAGTGTATACCATATACTCAGATTCCACACCTATGGGTTCTCCCATTTACATCTCTTTCAAATCAGAGGAACCTAGCCCTCTTATCTCGTTCCCCCCCTTTTTAGTTTTCTCGTCTTTCGAGGAAGCTAAAGATTCGCTACACATCTTCCAAAACCCTCTGTACAACATACTGGTTTCCTCTCCTAGAATATCAAAAGTTCAGAAACTGTTATCAAATTCATACAAAGTTTTAACAAATTATATAATAAAATCCCAATAGAAGTAAAACTGTCCCAACCTGTAGCCAAGGTAACCTTTGCAGGAGCCTTCGAACCTAATTTCACATTATTATTAAGATAAAGAAGAGGGTTCGACCTAACCCGAATGCAAGATGATGCCGTAGAGATTGAATCAAACATGATGGCTTCTGGAAAATTAAAAACAAAAATAGAAATTAGAAACAAAGAGACCAGACGTTTTAGAGAACAAGCGGGACCCTCAGGATCTGGGAGGTCCTCAGATGACAAAATGGATGATATGGCTAAGATAATAAAAGAGCTATCAAATAAAATTTCAAGGATGGAGCTAGATCAATCCAAAACATATCAATTCGTTAAGAGAGATTTCAGAAGAAACCAAAATCCTTAGATACAACAAAGACAAATTAAAAATGAAGATCAAAAATTTCAAACTCCTTTAAAAAATGAAAATTTTATAGGAGGGAATGATATGCAAGAATTTGAGGATCTAGAAGAAGATGTGAACAATTTGGGTGACGATTGTCTAAAACCGCATTTGACTAAGGAAGATTATGAGAGGTCTTTGAACACAGAAAAGTCGTCAAGCAAAGATAGCAACATAAATAATGCAGATGATTCTACATATCATGGAATAAATGATACTATAATGGTCGAGCTCCAACATAAGTACAATATAAGGCCTAAAAATAAATCTATATCGACTACCCAACCAAAGAAAATCCTACCAAGAGGCAAAACATATGAGCCCACTCCCAAAGACATCGAGATACATAATACCAAAATAAAAGGAGTGGACTCGTAGAATACCAAAATAAAGGAGGTTGAGATCCAAGCTAGGAAAACTAAGGTAGCCGGAACACAGACGTCGGAACAAAAATAACTGAAAATAAAGCAATGCAAACAAATAAGTTAGAAAGGAAGGAGATCGAAGCTTCAACCAAAGAAACAGATAAACTCGTGGGAGGCTTTATCCTAGAAAATGAGATAAATAAGATCAAGATACCAATACCCCTGGTCGAATTGGCAAAGAATCCTGCATACCGAAAGCAAATAACCAAAATGATAAATTTTTCAGATTTAGAGAGTCAGTCTAACGTGATAAATTTGGAAGATGATAAGCCTAATATAACTTTTGGTCCACATTTTGAAGGTGCCAGGGATACCGTCACTCCCTTCTACATTACACTAAACATGCATGATCGTCTACTGCATAATTGCATGCTGGATTTTGGAGCCTCACATAGCATGATGCCCAAGTCTATTATGGAAAGACTAGGCCTTGAAATCACTAGGCCATATGGGGATCTGTATTCTTTCGATTCAAGGAGAGTTACATGTATGGGCATGATCAAATATTTAGTGGTAACTCTTGCACAAGTTTTGGTAAAAGGTGTTCTAATGGATGTAGTTATCGCCGATATACCTCCGAAGTATGGTTTGTTATTATCTAGGTCTTGGGGAGACAAGATTGGGGGAATCTCTTTAGCTAGACATGACCTACGCCACGATTCCTGTTTTTGGTGGACAATTCACTCAGTTGTATAGGGAAAAATGATTGGCATATACAGTAAGTGATCCACGGAATCCTAATAATTACCCTATTTATGTCGTCGATCAAGACCTTGGAAATTGTATTTTATCTTTTGATGATGGTGTAAATAGTGGTACAAAAGAAAATTATATAGAGGAAAATAAATCAAAAAATATAGATGAAAATGTGTATAGCAGTGGAATTTGGAAAATGTTTTTTGATGGCGCTTCGTCATGTGAAGGAGCGGGTGCAGGAGTACTTTTTATAGCACCTGAAAATGAATTTGTTATCCCCTTTTCTTACAGACTACAGTGGGACATAGATTACACAAACAATGTATGTGAGTATGATGCCCTAGTCTTGGGGTTGGAAGCTTCCAGGAAACTGAACATAAAGAACTTGGAAGTCTGTGGAGATGTAGAATTAATTGTGAAGCAAGTGAATTGGCAATATCAGGCCAAACACTCGAGATTGAGATCTTATAGGAACTGTGCCTGGGATTTGATGGAAAATTTCTTCTCATCGGTTAAGGTTCATTACATTCCCCGTATAAAAAATCTACGAGATGATTCATTAGCCAAAGCAACCTCAACTTTTGCACCCCCTAAAACTTTCAAACTAAAGTATCACATAGAGGTGAGGCACAGACCCTCCATACCGAACAATATACAACACTGGTAGGTGTTCGAAGATGACGAACAGATCAGAAAATTCCTTAAAATGGTGGATGATTTCGTTGAAACTCACATTGACCAAGAAAACCAAAATGACCATTTGTGGATTATGCAAGAGGGGGAGGATCCTCAAGAGTTCCAAGAAAAGATCACAAACCATCGCATGATAGTATTAAAAAACAATTAGATCCCTAAAGGACTAATCCCTCTAGAAAGAATGTTTGACCAAAATGACATGCCCTTAAAATCTACTTTGCAACCTAACCAAAATAAGTTGAAGATTGCGACATAGAGACCAAAGAGGAGCCTAGAATAGTAAAAATATCAAAGTATCTTCCTCCTGAGATGAAAGGTAAGTATGCAGATTTACTAGATCAATATAAAGATGTGGTTGCTTGGTCTTATGACGATATGAGAACTTATGATACCACTGTGATCGAACACAAGATACCTTTAAAGCCCGACATTAAACCTTTCAGACAAAAACTCAGGCAAATCAATCCCATTTTATTGCCCATGGTCGAAAAGGAAGTTAAAAATCTTTTGGACGCAAAAATAATTGTACCACTGAGATACCCTGACTGGGTAGCTAACATGGTCCCAGTTAGGAAGAAGAGTGGAGAGATCAGACTATGTGTAGATTTTAGAAATCTAAATAAATCCTCTCTCAAAGACAATTATCTACTACCCAAAATGGATCATGCTCTGGAAAAGTTGGTTGGGGAAAATAGAATGTTAATGATTGACGGGTTTTCTGATTACAATCAGATTGATGTCAACGAGCACGATAAAGAAAAACAACCTTCACAACCCCTTGGGGCACATTTATGTATGAAAAAATTCCTTTTGGTTTAATGAATGCATGTTCTACCTTCCAGCGTGCTATGGATATTGCCTTCGTTGATGAAAGAGATAAATTTGCGGTTATTTATCTTGATGATCTGACCATTTTTTTCTAAATCTGATGAGAATCATCTGATACATCTCAAGAAAACGTTTGAGAAATGTCGCAAATTTGGTCTGTCTTTAAATCCCAAGAAATCTCACTTTGCTATGCAAGAAGGTAAACTCTTGGGCCATATTGTGTCTTAAGATGGAATTAAATCGATCCTAAAAGGGTCAAAGCCATAGACACTATAAATATTCCTAGAAATATAAAGGAAATTCAATCATTTTTAGGAAAACTAATTTTTTCGAGAAGATTTATCCCGAACTTTGATGAAATCGTGAAATTGATCACAGATATGATAAAGAAGAACAACGAAGTCAAATGGATGGCCAAAGCTAAAGCATCATTTTCACGTATCAAGAAAGTTATAGGCGAAGTGCCTGTGTTGGCCAACCCTGATTATCTAAAAGAGTTTCATATTTTCTCATTTGCGTCCGAACACACAATTGCGTCAATACTCCTCCAGAAGAATGAAGTGGGTTCCAAGCAACCAATAACATTATTCAGTAAAAGTCTTAGAGACGCATAATTGAAATATGATATAATGGAAAAGTAGGCATATGCTATGGTGAAGGCACTGAAGGCTTTCAGAAACTATGTGTTACACTCCAAGGTAATTGCATATGTGCCCACCAGTTCTGTAAAAGATATATTGGTTCAACCCGACAGTGATGGGAGGAGGGGTCGGTGGCTTGCTAAAATTCAAGAATTTGATCTAGAGGTGAAACCGATGAAGCTCGTAAAAGGACAAGGTTTGGCTAAGCTCTTAGCTGAATAAAATTTCAGAGCCCTCGAAATAAATGACCTACAAGAATACAAAGGATGTGTGGACATAAATGAATTCGATGACCAAATAGCTGCAACGAGAATCGAAGAGAAGTTTGCCTCATCGGGTTGGTATAAAGACATAGTATCTTACCTTCTGACCCTGAAATGCCCAAGTGATTTGTCTCCATCTAAGCCCAGGACACTGAAATTGCATGTGGTAAAGTACTGTATATCCGAAATCCAATTGTATTGGAAAGACCCTCTAGGATTTCTACTGGTTTGTTTAGTAGAATCAGAAATAGAAAAGGTCATAAACGAATTTCACAAAGGAGTATGTGGAGGACATCACACGTGGAGAGAAACAACTTATAAAATCTCGAGGGAAAGATATTCCTGGCCTAAACTATTCTTCGATGTCAACGCCAAAGTCAGAGCTTGTAACTCTTGCCAATTGTTCGCAGGCAAGCAAAAACTCCCAACGTTACCTTTGGTCCCGGTTAAAATGGAAGCCCCATTTCGACAATGGGGGTTGGATTTTATAGGCAAAATTAACCCACATTCTAGCGCTCAACACAAATGGATCATGATCACTACAAATTATTTCACCAAATGGGTGGAAGCTATTTCGACTAGAAAAGCGACAGATTCAGTGATGAGAGATTTCCTGGAAGAAAACATATTATCTAGATTTGGTTGTCCCTGAAAAATAGTTACAGATAATGCCCAGGCATTCAAAACTATGGAAATGGTCAGCTTTTTCAAAAAATACAATATTATACTGGGTCATTCTACGACATACTACCCCCAAGGCAATGGGCTCATCGAATCATAAAATAAAAGCTTAATTACCATAATCAAGAAAGCGTTGAACGAAAACAAAAAAATCTTGGCATGTGCATTTGAAGTACACCTTGTGGGCGAATCAGATAGGCACCAAGAAATCAATTGGCACTTCTCCATTTCAAATGGTATATGGGACTGACGTAGTGTTACCCATAAATCTGGCCCTACCCATGATGAAACTTTGGCAGGATGAGAAAGAAGAACCAAATCACATCACAAGAAGAATAAATCAGTTGATCGAATTTCAACAAAACAAAATGGAAGTGGACAAAAGAATGTAGAAATATCAAGACAACATGAAAGCACTGTTTGATCATAAGGCTAAAGACAAGGAAATCCTCCCTGGCGATTTGGTTTTGAAATGGGATGTTAGGATGGAAGACTTGGAAAAACATGGCAAATTTGATCATATATGGTATGGACCATTCAAAGTCACAGCTTCTGAAGGGAAGAACTCATTTCTGTTAGAAAGTTTGGACAATAAAATCTTCAACGCCCCTATCAACGAGTGTTATTTGAAGCACTATATGCAATAAATGATTTCCAAAATTCCACTGTATATACTGGTTTGTGTTTTCTGTTTTTGTATCTTTTCGGTAAGTTTTACTTTCATCGCAAATAAAACAGGTTAGTGATCTCCTAGAAGCAAGGATATGAAATATTCAACACACTGAATTCCATAAATCTTAAAATCCTTACACTCTTCATGTTGTTTTCTTACAGGATTCCGGTTTACAAACCAAACATCAAAAAGAAGAAAATGGATGGTCATGTATCGGGAAATAAATTCACCCGAAAAGGTGATAAAAGATAAATTACTAAGATGAGAACGAAATGGTAAAGCAAAGGTATGAATTCCCGAAATATCTATATTTCAAATGAATGTCACTTAGGTGCAACAACGGTCTCATGAGTATGAACATATTCGATCGATGTGTTATCAAAAGAACAAATTTTTATTGTGGATTCTAAAAAGTTCCCCCGGATAAGATAAAAATAATTAAAATAAATAGAAGAAGTAAAGCGTCCTCAAAGAAAAAGTTCCAAGAGTCAGGATTGTGTTATAACACCAGTGCTTATGAAATCCAAAACCCTCTCTGTCACTATCTTCCAAATATTTGGTTTTTTTTTCCCCTGAATCTAGATGCCTTCCCATGGCCTCCACAGAAGGAGAAGAGTTTACACTTTAGCTCTGAAAGCTGAAAAATGGTTTTCTTTAAAAAAGGGGGGCAAGTCCTCATAGCTCCTCGACTCTTACTGAACTAAGATATGCATAGGCTAATCCTAACTCTCTTAGTTATTTCAACAAGTTTTAATGATTAGTCTTTCTCAAAAGAAGACCCCTAGAAATAAATTCTCTCATAAGTTTTCCTATAGACTAAGATATTTTGAAGGTCAAAGGAAAACTATTCCAGAGTAATCAAAGTGAGTTAACAGACCTCTGTTGCAAATTTATACACAGATATCACCCCTGGTATACTCTTTACTAATTGATTGCCCCCACTTCATGTCAAAGAAAAATAGAAGATAGATGGTGAAAGGAAATTCAAAAATTGATTGACCCTATCTAGTCCGAGAAGAGATGATGAAAGGAAATTCATAAAATGATTTCCCTCATCTCAGTATTTAAGTGCAAAGTTACAACTTGAAGTGGTGAAAGGAAATTCAATAAATGGAATCAGATAACTTCGTCGAGGTACTGAATAGGCTCACTGGTAGTGAAGCAATGTCTAATATATCTGTAAGGTTGTTATAGATGAATTAGACTGTACTCTGGTAATTAGTTTTCTTTGAAACCTGATCTACATCCCAAGTTCATGCAAGACTCCCTGATTAAAAATGTTGAAATTACTTCACCTTGATGCAATCAAAATCAACAGAACCTGTTAAAATTATTAAGGATGTTTTGATTATCTTAAGCAGAACCAAACTCAATGTTAGGGAAGAGGAAGTCATCAAATGGACTAAAGTTGAGATTGGAAGGCGATTGAGTTTTGAAAGCTTTCAGGGGATAAATATGAAATATCCATTTCTCTCTGTACCCTTTTCTAAACAAGTTTTGCAGAAGTGAACTAATGACTCCATTTACCCAATAAAGGCACTTGGTCTACTGTTGTTCTCGTCCCTCAAGGAGACAAGATCCCTAGTTGTAGCCTATGTTGGAACACATGTAATTTTTCAAATAATCCTTTTATCAAAAGGTTGGAGTTGCCTGCTTTCTAAATAAAAAAGCGATACACGTTAGCCTTAAAAAAATCGGATTTCGAGATTTCATAGATATTACGGTTATACATATCAAAGATCTCAATATCCCGACACGTGAAATAACGAAGTTGTTTTAAGTTAATCAAGATTATCAAAATGTTAAGCAGGGATTATCACTTTTTAATATAGCGCTCTTTCATGTTTCGGGAGTCACACCTCAAACTCCCTTTGATTTCTCGACGTGCGAAGTTGTGAAATCAACTTAAAATAAATTTGGTTAATCACACGAATAATGTTGATTAAGCCATAGTTAATCGTTATCATGATCTCGCGACTTGGCGGTTTTTACCTCGAAGAAACATGTTTGTAATCTCGATACCCAAGGTCACGAAATTCGTTAATTGATCATGTTGATCATGGTTAATTAAAAACCTAAGTCTAATCACAGTTAGTCAACCAAATCACAATATCGCAGATTCGGGGTTCATGATCAAAGACTAAGAGTAAAATTATCCGAGACTGTGAACGCCGAAAAAGGTATTAAGGACTAATCACACTTAATTAAAGGATTAAACTGGATCAATCAATACCTTAAATAATTTTTAACTCGTACAGCTTATGGACAAAGAATTAAACGTTTCTACGATCTTCCCAAGTCTCGAATTATCAAACATTTACAACATTTATAAGAAAATTAATGAAATGATCGATAGTAAGATCTAGTTTTATCTCCAAATATTTATATCAAATGATTTAAACACTCTGTCAGCAAGGACTCGCACAGACTTGAGTGCTCAAAACAGAAGGTTTTTCGTCATTATTTTAATTTTTCTTCTAGTTTTCACAGAGTTAGTTTACCGAGATAACCTTTGTTTGTGTTTTCATTTTCTATGAAAGGAGACCTAATCGCAAGGTTCTATATCATGGCTCTGCGGAAAACGCCCAAGAAAACTGGCGAGAATTCAGGCCAAGGTTCAGATATTATTTCTGATACCTCGCCTAGAAGCATCAACACTGTCAAAACATGGATAGATGTCTCCAACGTTTTGCAATTTGAGCTGATAAATTGTCCAGACGATTCCATCGATAATGAAAAAGACGACTTATCCAGCAAATACAAAGTTGTCACTCAGTCAGAGATACACAAGATAGCAACAAGGCCGCAGATTTTTCCCTATTATGATATGATCAAATGGGCACTGGACGATGTAGATATCCTGGCTAGGACGATATTCAACGAGAAGAAGGTGGTAATTGGGACATTCAGGCCAGAGCATCTGCAGACAATTTACAAGTTGTCTCCCACACCAAGATTTACTCACAACGTTGAATTCTTAGAGGGTTTCAAAAAGAAATAATGTGAGCAATTTTGGAAAATCTTATCCGACTTGATCAAAGACTGGTGTTCGCACCCAGTGAAATTTAGAGCCGATTCCAATGGAATTTATTCAATCTCATCGTTAGAGCCACAATTCATGTATATAGTAATGATGGTTTGTAGACTGTATGGGAATGAGGACACCACTCACTTCTTTCTCCCGTGGGTACCACTTATTCACATAGTAGCTGAGGGATTCTATTTCGACTAGGCCAAATTGTTGTTAGATAGTTTGGCCAGTCGGATTACAGAATATTGAGCACAAAAGGTGAGCGGGAAAGTATCTTCATTTTTCATGTCTTCTTACATTATGGATGCTATTTTCTTCATGACACCTTTCCCATTAATGAGCTCGCACTAGACTCCAAATAGTGTAGAGCCTATTCATGTGTACCACTTGAAACTCTAGGAAGATAAAGCCAAAGAATTCATCTATGAGATTTTCAACTGGGTAATGGTACCAATGCATGTCTCTAT
Organism: Picea abies; assembly: GCA_900067695.1. Lineage (NCBI taxonomy): Eukaryota > Viridiplantae > Streptophyta > Pinopsida > Pinales > Pinaceae > Picea > Picea abies. The sequence goes on from CBVK0102161845.1 coordinate 10,383, forward strand.
CTTCAGCCATATGCCTCCCAAGATTTCAGATAAAATCATGGCCAACCTAAGCAGCGTGGCAGATTGTTATATAGAAGAAAATTTTTCGTATCTTAGGGTTTTTGGCAACTCTGTTCCCCCATATGCCCTGTCGCTATTCTTTCCAGATAAGCTAGTGTGTCACAAGATCACCAGACAAACTATGCTCGATGGGATAATAAAAAATATCAAAGGAGTCTAGAAGAAGGTATGGCCACCCTTCCCCATTCACATTGGTACATATTCTTTATTAGATTTCGGCCATGCCAAAGCGGAGGCTGCAGCCTTGGAGGAAATGAAATTAGTAGACATTGAGTTTAATAAACACAACCCTAATAAGGTTGTAAGTAATCACATGGTGATTTGTGTTCTAAAAATATATGAGCACGAAGACTCACCTCATGATGAATTCTTTCGAGGAGTGAGGTCCTACTCAGAAGTCTTAACTCAGGTTCAAGCTCTGCTACCTGGAGATATGGTTGATTTCTATAAATTCCAGGAGGACCGGAGAAGTTGCCTCCCCAAATTTTTATAGGGAAAAACCTCAAAACCTTTGGGTACATCAAAACCTTTGGGTACAAAAAAAGCAGAAGCTAAAGGTTCAACGGACACAAATCCTAGCAAACAAGAGACTTGGGAAAAGACAGAAGAAATTGAGACCTCGAATCAGGAAGCCGAGATCCCCAATCAAGAAGAAGGAAACCCATAGATAGTTACACCAGGTAAACAGGTCAAAGGTCAAGCAGAGATACCCCCGAACAGGGTAGGTGACACACCGTTTCTTACATCAAGTGATCTGACCACATATGCTACCATGAAACAATCATACAAGGAAATCAGCAGGCCCATTGCATCCATCACACCCTTACAATTTACAAAGGGGAACCCCGATGCAAAGATAATATTCAAAGAAGATCTAACACCTATCTCTATAGAAGAATTTCCTCCTAACAAATTCTTTTTTAGCAAGAAAAGGAAGGCCGTGGTGAATAAATAAGCATACCAAAGAGCGAGCGCAACAATTAAAAAATACAAAATTTTAACGGATGGAGAAGCCCTGGAAGAGGAAGAATTCGCCGATGAGATAGAAGGAACATTGGGGGCTTATGCAACAACCAACCAATATTCAGTTGGAACCTTGAAGGGATGGTTGAAACAAAAGAACTTGTTAATCGACAAATTGCAGGCTCAGATAGCAACAGTAGAGGCGAATAATGCCAAGAATGAGGCAAACAAAGATTTTGAGCAAGACAGAGTAGCTGATCAACAGGAAATCGAACAACTCAAATCCAATCTCGAGTAGATGCATCAGTCAAAAAAATCAAGCCAAACACAGGTAAATCAATAGGAGTTAATAAAATAGCTGCAAGCTAAATTAATTTCTATTGAAATCCAGGTCATAGACATAGCTGTATTCCAATCCCAAGACATGAAAATACGAAAGAAGGTAGAAGTGGCTCAACAGGATCTACTTTCTAAAGTAGAAACCATCCAGAATCATTTTCAGACAATAGAACAGGCGCTAAAGGATATCTCCTTGAGAGAAAGAGATGATGAGGCAGCTCAGGTTGCTTTCCAGGAGGTTGTTACAGCAACAACTAAAGAAGAAATGGTCATTAGTTCCAGATTGTCCATTCCAGAGAAAACTAGAGGTAACATCTTGTTGAAGGCGTGGGAGAATAATATATCTGAGAATAGAAAAAAGGCTAAAGAGATGAGAGATTCTTGTGAAGAAACATTTGGCTTGATAAATAAAAAAAATTTAGATCTCGATAAGTAAAGTAGTGTTGGAACACTGGGCAAAATTGACATAGCCAAACATCTGCTTGACATCAAGGAAAATGTGGAAAAAGAACAAGTTGAATTATCCCA
>CBVK0102161859.1:0-21205 GCA_900067695.1 Picea abies
ATATATATAATGTTGGTACATAACATAAGAATCATGTAAATCGATGTAGAATCTTCCTCGAATGTCTTCTAGGGTAGTTATTTCATCAATGGCATGATATTCATAGTAATCTTCAATATTGAGTTTGAACCACTCATGAAGGTTGATTTTCTGGAGTTTATCAATCTTCATAGTAATTCTTGATCTTTTTCTTGATCCATACACTTCTATAAAAAATCATGCTCTTGCATGTGCAAGGGATAACTAGTTTCTTCTAATGTAATTCCTTATATAATTTTCCACCTTTCTTTTTTATTAGTGGATGACACCTTTCTCCATAAACATCTATGCATCTCTTATTTTTTAATGAATCATGGTGTCTCCAATTAGTACAACCAACAACATAACTAATGTTGTAACCTATGAGATCAAAGATGGATTATAGTCTACCAATTGTGCAACAATAAGAAAATAACATATATACAATCTATATTATACAATAAAGACAAACATAGATGGAGGGAGAAACCAGTAATCATAGAGCCAACAAGAGTTGGTTTTATTATATATCCTTGTTGCTTGATCCTCGAACTGTACATTAATGGCATTGTTGTCTTAATATAGTGATTAGACAAGAATTATGTAGTTATAATTTCTTTAACTACCTTTGGTCAATCAACCAAACCATCTCTTCCTATTCAGCATATAGTGCCTTTTAAGAGGAAGAGTCAATTATATCAAGTGTGAAATAACAAAGGGAATCCCTGTGGTCCGAGTAGGTAATGATCTCTTCCCTAAAATGAACATCTTTCAAAATGGATACCTATTATGTTACGTTATCTTCAATGAGTCATTTTGTTGCTATCATCTCCCCACTTTTGTTGCACTTCTCTATTTAAAAAAATTGATTAGGAGATCCTTTCGTGAGCTTAAACAAGGGAGATATAATCATTCGTTTGGTTCTTATGAAAAATGGGAAAATAGAGTTGTTTTCAAATGCACCATGGTTCCAATACTAACAAGATTGATAGAGAAGTAAAAATCTCCAATCAAATAGGGATATGAACTTTGGTCCCTGTGAGGATATTTATATGCATAAATTCTAGACATCAAATCATCGACTCGGGGGCTCGTAAGCTTTGAGATTCAAGCACGGGAAATGTAGGACCAAAACCTACTTTAGCCTAATGCTAGCAAACCATGCTTAGACACAAACTGCTAGAAATCAGCACTAAGGAATGCATCATTGGGTTGTGGGACAAATAATGCTATAAGGGATCCGAATCACAATCTTTTATGCACAAAGGTGATGTTCTTGTGATTTTGCGGGAGTATCTTATTAGTGTCTTGAACCTTCAATGATTTTCCTGTAGTGAAACTAAGCAATGGATGAAAGGAAAGAAGACAATCTGCTGTAAATTCCATAGAGGTGTCTTAGCACACTGGGTTGATGATGATAGAGCTACTCTAATTGTACCAATTGCATTCTTTCGCTTGAGTGCTCTTGCAATTCAAGAGAGAGTTTTGTCTTGTCCTACAACCTTCAATGGGGGACTTTCTCTGTGGAGGATGGATGCATAAAAACAACAATTGAAATGTATTCTAGGAAAATAAATCTACATATGAACTAACTAAAAGAAAAGAAATATAACACAACGCATGTTAGAGGATGGGAGCCCTTCTAAACCTAGCATACGTTGTAGGAAAACTTACAAACTAAGTAAGAACTCAAGCACAGGAATAAAATATCAACAATTGTTTATTATGGAATTGAATTGGAGATTACAAGTATCCAAGCATGAATTCCACTTCCCTTTTACAATAATCCTCTCCGCTCTTCTCCTATACTCCTCTCCTCTGTTCTAGGGTTGTTTATATATAGATAAGAGAAATGGAGTGGATCAAAATTGATTCCCTCAAATCAGAATTGTCAAGACATAATTAGTTTACAAGACGTGTTTTCTCATGTTTAATGGATCTTGGTTGCAAGAATAACTCCAGATCTAATTACAAATAATTTTATATAACATAAAAAGGCTGAGAATAGCTTGATTCAGTCTCCTTTACTAGTTGGGCACATCCATTTGTCTAGAACTTTAGAGAAGATGGGCGCAACTGTAAATCTGGGTAAACCCAGATTATAAATTCCACCATATCTCCTAGATCCTTCACTATTTTGGAAATTTGCTGGAAATTTGGATGAATGGGCATGTTCTACACAAAACCCATGTTCTAGAATTTTAAGATTCTTCTTCATTTGCCTAGAAAGAGCTTTTAAATATTGTTGCTACTAATTTGGGATGTTTTTTACCCGACCTTTGACAACGAGCTGGAGGTCCACACATGTGACTTGGGTGAGATCTGAACAACAAGAAACCATGTCAAGGGTCTTAGTGACAAAACCCTAGTTTCACAATTCTAGTTGGAGATGCAGAAGTATGCCAATGAATGATATCAGGCGTCGAAAGTGAACGGTTGACACAAGAACTTAGTCTAAATTCTTTGTAAATCATTAATAACAAAGGAAATTATGAATATTAACAACATTTTACTCATCAAGCTTGTTATTCACATAAGTATGGGTAAATGTGGTAATAGGCATAGAAAATGGGTGCAAGGATAAGGTAAAAGGAGACCAACTTGCGATGTAAAAGATGTCAATTTAGCTAGCCAACATCTCCTCCATGCATGAGGGTCGGCATGTCCTCATGAGAAATGAAGTACACATTGATCATTCTCTGAAATCAAAATCCTCCCAAGCTTTCCAATTGTACTTCCATGTTGATTCAATCTCATCAATCTACATTGCCACATTGCCACTGTTAGATTTTTCTTGTGTTGTGGCCCTCTAGGTCACTGATCATTTCTCCTCTACAATTATCATGGTCTTCCAGCAAGGAACTGTATCAGATGATGCTCGACACTTTAATTAACAACAAATAAGAAAGGAGGACAATGGATTTCCATATCTCCACAAAGTGTCACCTCCACCTTTTCTCCAAAAAAGCATGAAGCTTTTATCAAAACCTTGCAAGAATCACATATGCCTTCATGGAAAACTTTATCACAATAAGCGTCCACATCTGAGAGGATTCTCACAGCATTTTCCACATGATTCAATTGATTTATGATCAGAACATTTCCTTGTAATTGTTGTTTTTCCACATGGGCAAGGTTGAGGTGGAGTCATTGTTGAACAAGATGGACAAGGACCTGGATGACATTGGAGAGTACATATACGTGCGAAACTGGGTTTTTTCTTTTCCTTTTTAAGTAGTTTCCCACATAGTCCCCTACATGAATGTGGAGTGAGATAAAATTTCACTTCTGGCTCTTGCACCTTCCCACAAAAACAGTAGTAATGAGGATCATTTGGGAATAAAAGTTGCATAGTGGTTTCACTCCATTCTCTCTGTCATCCTCATTTGGGAATAAAAGTTGCATAGTGGTTTCACTCCATGCTAAGGAAAAGAAAATAGGTGCAGAGCCAAAGGAAAGAAGGAATGTATGACTACCCATATAAAGTTTCAAAAAAATAAAGGTTTCAGTGAAGTGAAAATTTTAATTCCCATTCAACGAGTCAGTAGGTGCAAAGTTGCTTCAAAGTTGTCTGCAGTTGCATGCTCACCTGCGAGAAAAGACCTTTGCATCCAAATTTGGCTTACCGGCATACCTGATGTTGGGGCCACAAACAATGTGCTCTTAATTGGTTCCAGCAGCTACGTCTTCCATGTCCCATCCAAAAAGTACCTTTGGTAACCCTAACCAAAGGCCAATCGCTACTGGGTGCAGGAAGCATTAGAAACGATGTTTTTTTTCTTGGAGGTAGAATTGGAACATTGCCACCCAAATCAGCTGCAAGCCTGCCAACAATGACTAGAGTAAAACAAAGAAACGACATCAAGTAAGCGCCTCCATAGCCAGTTGAGGGATCCATCCACACAGCGTACAAAGTTGCTAGCATGACCCCAAGCTAGAATGTAATCATATGTCCTGGAGCAATTGCCAGTCCGAGAAACATAGGGATCCCCTAGTACCAACACCTCTGACCAATGTGCATATGGAGTAGCAAATACCATTGGAACAGTGAACTCATGGTGAACATGATGGATCTTCTCATACCCAATTTGCAATGTAACCACCTGTGTATCCAATTCCTTGCAGACAGCATCCCAAAATTAAGGGTTTTCCTCTCGCTCATATCTTACAACTTGGAATGTCGAAGCCTTTTCTACTAAAGCCATCATGTACTCACAACTTCGTCCAATCCACACATATATTGCAGAAGTCACATGAACAATAAAGGCACCTCTGGAATCCGATGCAACTTGTTAAGGATTATTTAAAATCTTTGGAACTAAATGTAACGGATTGCATGGTGAATGTGGTGGCCATTCTATACAATCTTAGTACAGAGTTTGGACTCTATGGAGCTGCATGCGCCCTCTTTTGACACTACAATAACTGGTATGCGAAACCCATATTTGGATTTGTGAAAGCATCTTCCAAGCTCTGACCTTTCCGCCACATGAGATAAGCAATAACCAATGAAGTTGAGCGGGATACACCCTGATAAGCAAAACCTGTTTAATTTCTGAAAAATCTGCATTGCTTTCACAGAAAATTCGTTGGACCTATGACATATCAATCAAAATTAATAGCAATTTTATGGTGTTATGTTTGCCGAAAAGGTCCAATATATAAAAGACACCAAAAAAATAGAGGGTGTAAGAAGTTTGTGGAGGTATTCTCTCTTTTCACTTTCGAATACCCCTCCTCAACTTCCTACTAAATGGCCCGCAGGCTTCAATGCTCAGGTCTACAACTACAATTAGTTCCATGAAAATTGCAGCATCCTCTATACAAGTTATATGTCTTGTAGCCAGTTACATCATAGTCTTGCTGCTCTTTCCTTCGCCTTGAACATGATAGTTAATTACAAAGCCTTCATTATGTTTTTCATCCTCAATTTGATGCCATGTCGAGTTCATTGGATTTATCTACTGCTGTGCAGAAATATGGGAACATTGAGATTGGGAGTGGGATCCAAAATCGGAGTCTAAAATATATTGTTGCTGCAATCCTAATATAGAAGACCCAACAGAACTATTTCAAAAGCATGTCAATTTTTTCAGCATTTTCATTATTATCTGCAAAATAGATAGGACACTTGATCCCCTGTATGTATGTACAGTTTCCTTTGAGCCTGAAGGATTTACTATATGGCCAGAATATGCTACACCAGATTGACTTGGACCCTGCCCATCATCTACAAGTCCATTATCAGACCCTTCTACATTCCCAACTTAACATAGCCTGCAGGGGTTCTTGAGCAGAGATGTGGATTGACTACAATTATCAGCTGGATAAAATTTGAAATAAGGGCTATGGAACAGCTAAGGTTTTGAAAGGGACTGGGTTGGAAAATGAGGACTGATGGAACTCATTTCGAATCCTTAACAGTGATTCAGAATGAGTGTTGGAGAGATCATGGTTTAATGGCTAATGGTGAGATTATCTGGAAATAGTAGTGGGTAACAATGGGTTTATAAGATAGGATGGGTAAAATTACAAGCTTGAACTGTTGTTTTCTATAAAAATTTCCTTCATCTTTAATAAATTAGAAGGATTAGAAAAATATTTACCTCAAGTTACCTCAACTCTCTGGAGCTGATACTTACATACATGAACTGGATTCTGAGTTGTTTTGCAAACTTGGTCTTTGAAGATCATCCAAGAGAGTTGAGTGCTAGAAAAAAAAATGTTATGATATGAATACTTGAGCTCTAAAAACTGATCAAACCTGAGTGATATGGATTCTTAGCTGCATGACTGGAATTGAAGAATGCATGCGGGCTGCTGGGACATTGTTGATATATTGTTTGTTGTCATAGATACCTCTGGTACCAGCAGAATAGAAATCATGTGAGTGCTGAAAAATGTTGTTGCTTGGAAGAATATTTTGTCATGTTGCTACAAGAGCATAAAAATGATCTCCCTCAGATGTTGGCTACAAATTTTAACTTGTACAAGACCATTATATTAGCCTTTGTATCATGCACATCTACAACAAATCTCATAAAAGTCTGTTATAGGGACAAATATCTCATTCTTTCAACTAGCTACCTTGTCAACTGTTGACATTCCCCGTTTATTCGTAAAAACATGAAAATGTTGTTGCCGTGTACTTTAAGCTGAACCAATAACTACATGCAACATTTACTGATCTACTCTCCTACCCCACTTGAGAAAGGAAACATTTTCTCAAGTGTAGGAGTATTTCCCGTGAATCCATGTGCATAATAGATTTATAAGCATTCTCATATCCAAATATGAAAAATATACCTCTATGGTTGTTTGGACATGAGATGTCAATTGCTCTTGTCTAGATGATGCCAAGAAATGTTAAAGGATGGAGGGGTATTGCGTGCTGATGATTGTTTGGAACCAAAATTCGATGTAATCTTTGTTTCATTGACTCTCTCTAGCTATCAAATCATGAAGCTCTTTTGAAAGTTGATCATCATGCTCTGTAATGCACAGAGGATCTAGTGATAAACATGCTTCCTCAATCTGTGGCTATGGTTTTTGTTCTTCATCTGATGTGGTCCATAATTATTTGATCTCCTTCGTAGGTTGGCAAGGATAATCAAAGAAAGCTTCTAGATCTACTTCTTGTAGATGTGGCTAATGAAACTTTTGTTCTGTTATCTGAGAGGCAGATCTATCTTCAATTGTTGCCATAATTTGAAAAATTTCTTGGAGTAACATCTTCCTTCACTCAACAATTCTTGATATTTCTTAGATACTTCTTGTTGGCTCTACTAATCCCTGTCTTGCACATGGATTAGTGTATGGGGTTCTCACAATAAAAAACAAGAACTTAAGAAAATACATGAAATATTTCACGCCATGCAAATTCCAAAGAAGAGCATGTACTCAGATATCTCATGCTACTAAGACCATGTTGTCACCAGGTTGTATGTTCTTCATGAGAACTATTTCCCTTTCCATGCATCAAATTAAAAGAAGACAAAAGGAACCAACATGAAAAGGGCTCAGAGAAAATCACTAAAGTGAATGTGGTGGGATAGAACCCTTTCTGAAATGAGGACACCTTTGTGTCTTACTTTTTCTCCTCTTTGAATCTTAAATGATGGTGCACTGAAACAAAAATCGCAAGTGCTCTAATCCCTTTAGCACCTCCCTGCCAATGGTGCCAAAAATGTGGGGATATTTATATACATAAATTCCAGACATCAAATCATCATCCTGAGGGCTCGTAATCTTTCATATGCAAACACAAAAAATGGAGGATGAAAACCTATTTTAGCCTAATGCCGACAAACCATGCTTAAACACAAACTGTTGGAAATCAACACTAAGGAATGTATCATTGGGTTGTGGAAAAAATAATGCTATAAGGGCTCTGAATCACAATCTTTCATGCACAAAGGTGATGTTCATGTGATTTTGCGGGAGTAGCTTATTAGTATCTTGAATCGTCAATGGTTTTCCTGTAGTGAAACTAAGCCATGGATGAAAGGAAAGAAGACAATATGTTGTAAATTCCATAGAGGTGTATTAGTACACTGGGATGATGATGACAGAGCTACTCTGATGGTACCCATTGCATTATTTTACTTGAGTGTTCCTGCAATTCAAGAGAGAGTTTTGTCTTGTCCTACAACCTTTAATGGGGGGGTTTTCTGTGGACGATGAATGCATAAAAACAACAATTGAAATGTATTATAGGAAATTAAATCTACAGTTGAACTAAATAAAAGCAAATGAATATAGCACAATGCATGTTAGTGGATGGGAGCCCTGCCAAACCTAACATACGTTGTGGGAAAACTTACAGACTAAGTAAGCACTCAAGCACAGGGACATAATATTAACAGTTATTTATTATGGAATGAAATTGGAGATTACAAGTATCCAAGCATGAACTCCACTTCCCTTTTACAATAATCCTCTGTTTTCTCATGTTAGTGGATCTGGGTTGCATAAATAACTCAAGATCTGATTACAAATAATTTTACATAACATAAAAAGACTAATAATAGCTTGATTCAGTCTCCTTTGATGGTTGGGTGCATCCATTTGTTTAGAACTTTATGGGCCCAACTATAAATATGGGTAAACCTAGATTAGAAATTCCACTATATCTCCTAGATCCTTCACTATTTTGGAAAATGGCACGCTAACTATTGGAATGGGCATGTTATACACAAAACCCATGTTCCATAATTTTAATATTCTTCTTCATTTTCCCGGAAAACACATTTAAATATTGTTGTTGCTAATCTAACACATTTTTTACCTGACCTTTGGCCACAAGATGGAGGTCCATACGTGTGACTTGGGTGAGATCTAAACAACAAAAAACCATGTCTAGGGTCCTAGTGACAAAAGCCTAGTTCCATAATTCTAGTTGGAGACACAGAAGTATGCCAACAAATGATATCGGGTGTTGAAAGTGAACTGCTAATATAGGAACCAAAGTGTCCAAAAACCTTCATCGACAAGATAAGTCTAAATCCTTTCTAAATCATTAAAAACAAAGGAAATTGTGGATATTAAAAACATTTTACTCATCAAGCTTGTTATGCACATAAGTATGGGTAGATGTGGTAATAGGCGTAGTAAATGGGTGCAAGGATAAGGTAAAAGGAGACCAACTGACGACGTTAAAGATGTCAATTTAGCGAGCCAATAGTCCCAACCTATTGAATAAAGTGGGAGATGATGCCAACCATTCATAGAGTATTTTGACCAACACATACATTTAAGTATTACTTGTGGGGGGCAAGGGGTCTCCTTATTTTGAGTTATATCATTACAAAAATTTCTAAACAATAAAATATGAAAAGATACATTAGAAATATAGAATCCAAACCTAGTTTCTCCTCTATTATACATGCAACAAGAAAGCAATATAACTATAACCAACCCAAGATAATGTATTATTAGTGCATCTTTTGTTCTAATGTATGTATTTTAACCCATTCCCTATAATATTTAACATGTTAGGATTCTTGGCCAAGAAGCCTAACATGTTAAATCTTATAGGGAACAGGTTAAAAGACATACATTAGAACATAATTTGTACTGATAATGCATTATCTTGGGTTGATTGTATTTATATTTCTTTTTTGTTGCATGGAAAATAGAGAAACTACGTTCAAATTCTTTATTTCTAATGGATCAATTCATATTTTCTTGTTTAGGGATTTTTGTAATAATGTAACTCAAAGGGAGGAGACCCTTTACACTTATCTCCCTCTATCATTATGTCCATCTAAGTTTCAAAAATTTGATCTTGTATTTGGTGAGAATTAAAAGGAGTGTGATCTAGATGGATATCGGTGGCCACCCACCTATTCCACCGGTTCAAAAAATGGTTTTCCACCTTCATGGTTTTTCTATATTTTTTTGGGTCCTGAACTTCCAGGACTATTTTGAGGCCCTAAACGATATTTTTTTTACGTTGTTGGGCCCATGAGATAGCTAAAGGATATGGCCTAGGCCCAGTAAGAATATGTACTTCTCGGCTAGACCTTTCCAACAAGCTATCTTGTGCCCCAAATGGAGATTATATGCAAAATGTACGCCCTTGGGAAGTTGACGTATCAACTAACCCCATTGGGGCCCACAAATATTTTGGTGTTTCATCTCTCTGGGTTAGGGTTTTGGATGTTTAGGGTTTTCTCATTTATTCTTTATATTAAAAAGGCCTTTTGAGCCTCATTGTAATCATTTTCTTGTGAATGAGTGTAGCCATCACATCTCTTCTCAGAGATAAGATGCCACCATTATAGCAAGTTCATTCACTCTATATTTTTACATTTCTATACATTTCATTCATTAATATAAATTGTGTATTACTGTATCTCTGTGTTTCTCATTTCATTCATTAATATAAATTGTGTATTACTGTATCTCTGTGTTTCTTACAATATCTTTGTGTATTTCCTTGGTATATATCTTCCTTCATTTCGTTCCCAAAATAATTTGGATCAGTGGTATAAGAGTAGTCTACGCCTTTTTGTTTCTTAGTGCATGCCCCCAACGAGGTTAGGGTATAGAGAGTTGGGTCTCCATATATTTTCCCTTGAGGACAACCGCTCTCGCCAGCCCAAGAGGCCTCCCATGGTGAAAGAAAAAAGATACAAGGGAGAAGGAGATCCTATCAATCTATTGCTCAAGGAATCCCTCAAGCGAAAGAGGGATGAAGTGATGGATAATTTTTCTCAAATCCTTCGACGACTACCAACAACAGTAGACACATCTTCCTCAAACGACCACTTTGGAAGTGTCACCCCCTTCAAGGTACAAGTTAATTTTTATATTCCTGTGTTTGAAGGTTAGATAGATGCAAGGTACAAGTTAATTTTTATATTCCTGTGTTTGAAGGTTAGATAGATGCAGATGCTTTGGAAAAGTGGTTAAATCTGCTATAAGGTTATTTCTCTATCCACAATTTTTTCGACATTGAAAAGATCACCTTTGCACTCCTTAAGGTTGTCCCCCATGTCAAAAGTTGGTGGGAAGCTTACTGTGAGTAAAACTCCACAGAGGAGTCTGGAATGTTTGAGGTCAAACCCACTTGGGATTTTTTATGGATGTCATTAAGTAATATTACCTTGTTGGAAAATATGATGACCAGTACATGAGATGGACCACACTACATCAGGAGAGGGACCAAACAGTGTCAGAGTTCACAAATACCTTCCATACCTTGTGCACCAATTTGGGTATCAAAGACTCTGAGCGACATCTGGCTCTAAAATATTGTGGGTGTCTACATAGGTACATCCAATAGAAATGGATTTTATGGACATCTTGTCACTGGGAACCACTTATCAATATGTTTTCAAAATCACGCTTAAATTTAAGTAGCAGAATAAGCAGGAGTTTGGGTCTATAGATACAAAATAACCAAAGTCTGGTAAAGGAGGCCCTAACTCACAGAACAACCAATCTCACCAAAAAATACCTTGGCACAACACCAATGAATGTCACTCAAAACAGTCATTCGTCACCGAGCTCAAATAAAAAGAGTTGAGGCTCGACTCAAACTCTAATTCAGAAAACAATAAAAGGAGACAGATCATTGATGCATAACCCACTGCTACCATTGCGGCCACAACAATCCAACTAGAAGAACTAGAGGATCTTGAGTAGGGGGGGCACCTCTTCCATTCACAGATGTGGGTGAAGGGGACCCCGGTGCATTTCATTTTTGATAGTAGAAACCAGAAGAACCTCATCTCAACAGAGGTTGTCAAATAGTTGGATTTGCCGAAAACAACTAGCCAATTTTAGTCTAGGAAATATTTTTTGGTACCCCTCCTATTTGGTATATTTTTTCATATTTTATGAACGTGATACCCTAGCTCACTTACAGTTACAGCTATCCAAGCATGGTGATCCCACTAGGTGTAAATATTGGGTCCTTTGGGTTAGAAAGAATGAACATGGAACCTCCCTCTTCAATTATATTAACATATTCATGTGCACAACCTACTCAATTATAACATGGAAAGAGATACTAAGGATGCCTAAAGAGATCATGTCCTATCTATAGGTGAGTGCCCAACACAAAAAGTGTGATTGGTTTTTAGGGGAGGATTTCGTAGTTGTTAGGTTGTATGGATAAAAAATAGCTCCTTATAGGATTTCTTTGCTCCTCACCCCTAGGATCTTTGTATTGGATTTTGTTTAAGAATTCAAGGGAAAACAAAACACATATATTATCCCATTTCCATGGGAGGGTATGTGTTCTCAAGTACCAAATGTAGCATGGAGGTTGTCAATATCTAAGAGAAATGAAGTTTCCCCTAGACAAACTTTGGAGATATGATCCTCATTTTGTCATAGTAGAGATCAAAGGAAAGAAAAGGGCAGGGCCAGATGACCATGAGAGTAGGTTTTATAAAGAGAAATTAGAAATCAAGGAATCATGGATGGAGGTAAAGGAAATCATGGATGCATAAGTAGATCTGTGCAAGGCAATGGTGGAGGTTTTTCTAGCTCCAAAGCTTAACAATCCAAACGTCACTTTGTATTTTTCCTTCTAATATATACTAATGAGCTTGATTATCACTATTGAGGATATGGATTTCTCACCCTCGACAGAAGAAAGAAGAAAAGAGGTGCTAGAGGACAACTTGAGAAGGGATAAAATGAAGGCTTGGTGGCACATTAGGATTTTTTTGAAGGAAAAAAAAAACTATGGATGCATTATTGAAGATGAGAATTTTTCCAAGCTTTATGATGAAATCGCTAATGAGGTAATTGGGGATGAGATCCCAATAACACGAGGCACTTTGATGAAAGAGATAGGACAAGCACCTTAAGACCCAACAACTCAAATTCCCACCTGTAAAGGGAACAAGGAAAAAGTCATTTATGTAGATTTTAACCTTGTACAAATAATTACTACAAACAAATTCTCAATAAAACATAAAAGATACAATGGTGCATGTACACACACACACACACACACACACACATTACACAGATATTTTTACCCTAGAAACCCAAACCGGGAAAACCAACAACCTGTTTAGAGTCGCACCTCTAATATTCTATTCATTTTCTTCATTGTTTACAATACAATATACATATAGGATCCCGCGACATCCAAATCCCTAATACATTGACCCAGATTAGTCAACAACCCTAATTCCTTAACCAGAATTAGAAAACCATGTGCCAAAAAATCGGCAAAAACATACGCAAAAAACCACCAAAAATGGACCAAAATGTTTTTCTCTGGGGCTCATGCCCTTGAAATACCAAAACCCTCCCATATGGGGGGTGTTAAGCACCCCCTAGATCCCCTTTGCTCCCATATCAGTGTACAATACATGGGATCGATTTTTCAAAGAATGTAACAAAAACCCAATAATTTACTCTAATAGTTTCCCAATGCTCCAAAGCATGGAATTCACATGAGAGGGGGGATTAGGAAAATAAGGTCAAGGAATAATTGAGGTGCCTAATATGGAAGAGAGGCCTAAATACTTAGGACTAGGAGTTGCTCCTAATACACCAATTACAAAAAAGAGAGATTTGTAGTCCACCTTCATTCCCATAGAAGCTAAGGAATCATAATCCCAAAAATCAGCAAAATATTTGAGAAAGGGTATATCTATCAGTACTCCTAAGGAGGCTTGTCCTCCTCAATAACAACAAGACACCCACAATGTCTAGAAGACCCTCAAGCAATGAGGTAATGTGGAAGACAAGGCCAAAGAGGAGAGAAAAGTTGTAGAAGAATCTAAAAGGAAAGTAGCATGGGAGGTTCCTAAGAGAAATATCAGAGAGGAAGAAAGAAGGGAAATTGAAGAGTAAAAAGCAGTAGAAGAGGTAAACCATCAGAAAATAAAAGAGGCCACAAAATTGTTTGTAGATGAATATACAAAGAAAGAAACACAATAGGTTGGTATGAACACTATCGTGGAAGAAAGGAAAAGGAAAATTGACGATGACAAAGAAAAGTCCATGGAATTAGAAAATAAAGGAATGAAGGAAGACTAAGGATGCCACAAAAGGAAGAAGGGAAAATGGGAAAGAGAATGTAAGTATTAAGGAAAAGAACACTAGGATAGAAGGGTATGGAGAGGAAACAAAAGAGCATTCTAAGAATATCCCTTCAAATCCAAAGGAACCATACGTGGTTGGAGGTTCTTCCCATGCCACCCAATCTACAAAGTTTCCCCCCTCTCCATCTAAATTATTTAAAGTTCTCTCTTTATTAGTGTCAGGAGGAGCCCACAATGTTGATGGAATAAATTGACCTTACGCTATCGACATCTCAACCTCCCATTATGATAGGTTGGGAAGATGTAGATTGATCAACCTAGTTTAAATCCCCTAATTAATTCTCAATAAATCCTTTTCCTTCTTGATGAGTCCAACAAAGAGCAAAGAGTAGAAGGTTTCCACCTATTAAGTGCTAGTTAGCATGAGTAAACATTCTTATCCCTTTAAATTTTATTTGTTATCATGTTTTTCCTATTTTGATGTTATTTGATTTTTATATATTTTAAAAGTGATAAACTTTGCAAAGAAACTAAACTATACCAACCAACTAATAACAAAGTAAATAGTGTAAAATGTTGGATCAACGCAACATAAAATAAAAAGAGTGTGATGTTGAAAATAAAATGTCTAACTACTAGAAATGTGAAACAAGAAAGTGCAGAAAATGCTAAAAGAAATAAAACCTATTTTTCCTTTTAGAATATGTGTTTTTTTGTATTTTTGTAATAGCAGAAAAAATCAAAGTAAATAAGAAAACAAGAAAAACTAGACAAACCTAACTATGGTAAATGAAAACCTAATTCCATTGAAACAACCAAAAATCCCAAGTAATTATTAATATCTTTATTTTCCATAATGTGATAGAATATGAATATTCCATTGAAACAACCAAAAATCCCAAGTAATTATTAATATCTTTATTTTCTATAATGTGATAGAATTGTAGTACTTTTTCATCTTTATTATATACTATCTATTATTGCTTTGGCATGAAATAATATATTTTGGAAGTTCCTACATGAGATGACATTAGAACTTTTTGGGCCAACCATTCGTACCTAATTTAACCAACAACCTTTTCATTTGAAAAATGAGATTATGGGATACATGGTTGGTCTCTTAGGTGATATTTTTCGACCAAAGTGAAATATCTAACATGTAAATATATGAAAACCATAAAATATATCTATCATGGATAACTTGGAAAAAAACCAAGGTATGAGCTACTCTCTATAGGTCTTGAGAGGGAGTGGAAGGTTCTCCTAAAGGACATAAAGGAGAAGAAGATGAGAAAATAAGGAAACATATTGATAGATGGAGGGAGCTATAACATGATAAATTCAATTGAATATGTTATTTTTTTAGTTTGACATAAAAATTGCATTATCTCACCTTAAATATCTTCTTAGGCTAAAAAATACCTCCAAGGCCACCTAGGCGAGGTTAGAGAAGCATGGCCGACACAAACTTGGTCAAGGTGGATAACTGAAATTATTTTATTGATTTGTAAGTATGAAAAAAAGTAAACCATTTAATTACCGATCATATCTTCCAATGTTTATTTTAGTGTAACAAATAATTATCTTTTGAATCAATATTATTATGGAATGCACGGGGATATTTGCAAACGATTACCCACTAAAGAAGAATTGAATCTTCCATTCAAGTGCGGGTCTCAAGCCATACTTGGTAGTGTGCAAGTTGGGGGTCAATCACAAAGTCCCTCCAGGAATTTTGAGGTAAATATTTTTTCTTGATTTTGAATGACCATTAAATGTAATCCAATTCAAGGTTTATTGTTTCCTATAAATTAATGCCAATTTGTTTTTAATGCAAGAGAACATGGGAAATATTGAGGCAGGCACTGAAGCGAAACCTTGTGATATTAGTATGAGTGTACAATTATCAAATGTATGATTATATTCATGATTTGGAAAATCTTTTCTATACTTATAACTTTCTATTATTATAGGGGCAGAGGTTATAAATGAAGATATTGGGAGACAAGAGCATATTGCAGAAACCATGACCTTTCGTAGTCAAACAGAGAATAAACATTGTTTTGATATTTATAGTGAACTATTAAATATACTAAACATACTAATAATGAGTGCATTGTACTAACTACACAACTTTTACCTTTTTGATAGTTGATGTTGGTCCCACTTAACGTGTACATGGCACAAGATGTGTATTACATTCTAGTAAGCAACGAGACTCAATAGATGAGTAGCCTCCACAAGAAGAAAACGAGGAAGAAATGAACATGTTGATCACAAGTTTTAATATAAAAATAAGAAACCCTGTAGGAAGTGATTAGATCTAATAGGAGTAGATAGTATAAGAAAAACAATAATATTTTGACATTGAAATAGTTAATCCTCTTTATTAATATAGAACATTTTTAAACTATAATTTATGTTTTACTACATTTATGACATTTTTTACATTGTTTGATATTATGTTATTTTAATTTCTTTTCCATTAGATAGATTGGTATAGGAAATTGAGAGTGATGTGAAGGGAGGGGAGAAGCTAGATGAGCTTCCTCCATCATGTGGTTGGCCTTATTTAGTAGAGAATAAATTATTCTTGAAACAAGAGAAGCTTGAATGAGTGTGTATTTTATCATATTAAGTTTTTAATATTATTGATACACTATTAAAAATGGTTCAACAAAGAATAAATTAGTTACCAGAATATATATTTTTTGTTCCCTTGTGTAGGTGTTTCATTTTGTTGTTCCAAAAGTAGTGTCCACCTTATTTGAAATTTCTATCTCTGCAATTTTCTGGATGACTTAGAGTACGGAGTTGAGGGCTCTAGGATTGTAACTACTCCACAATAGTTGGATTCTTTAAAAGTAAATTTCCAGTGAGTAGTCATTGTTAATTTTTTCACCGTGCTTCTTTCACAAGAGGGTAGAGTTTAGACATTCTATTGGGGTTCAGATTCAAGGATACATATTTCCATGTTACATTGCACCATGTTACATTGCATCGCATATATCTCATTACTCTTATTTCATCTTCATGGATCTTAATTGTAAAATTAAAGGACATATTTTATTTTATTTTATTATACTTGTTGGGGGCTTTTTTACCTTCTATACTATGAATTGAGCTAAAAAGTAATTGATCATGGGTCATGATGTTTTCATGGTTACACATGTTAACCCTATCTTGGTAGATATAGTATACATATAGTTTAGCTACATATACTGAGAATATAATGTGCTCCCTTCAAATTGTTGGTCTATTGAAGCATGCAGATAACACTTATTACTCTTAACTATTGTATTTGTGTAATCATGTCTTTGTTATGGATGTTCCTAGCATGCTCATAAAATAGTCACATGGCTTGGAATATGGACTTTATGTTTAATTTTTACCTATCAAAAATATTTTCAAAGGATATGAGTAGCATAGCTCACAAAATCTATGAATATCACATACTACAACCTCCTTTTTTTTTTTTTAAGTGAGTGTGAAATCCTGTATTACTGAAAGAAGTTATGATACAAAAAAGAAAAGGGAAATCCCTTGATATGCCAAAAAGGAAACCAGATCAGGGATCCCAAATTTGTGCTGTCTAAGATAGCAGGGGGAGGGTTGGGCCGCCACCATGGGAAACCAACCTAGTCCTCCAGAAACTAGTTTGAAAGACTAAACCATAACATATACATAAAAAACATAACCATAAAATAGGGGTAGATCCAACACTGAATACAACTTGACCAAGGGATGAACCTGCGCTAGTCCAAGATGATGGGATGTCTTGCATCCCCATCCTTTCTTGCCTCGTTCTCCTTCCTCTGCTCCATCATGCGCGTCTTTCTGATACAAGCTGGTGTTCTTCTCCAGTCTGCTGGAGTCATGTCCATGTGGTGGACATAGCGTAGTTAAAGGTGGAATTGGCCTGCCATTCGTTCCATTTTTTCCTTTTGGCTCCTCTGGTCCTCAGCTAGTCTTTTTGCACTGGCCTCCAGGTTGCCGAGGCAACTCAGAATTTCTATGTGCATCTTCTTCTAGTCCCTGATAGCCCTCTTGCTGGTCTCTTTCCGGTCAACATTCATCTTGCCTATCAACATTTTTGTTCACCAGTCCTCCTCCACCATTTTTTGGTAGAGGGTTGTTCTGGGTTATGTAGCCCCTGGGTCCCTTATCCTGTCTGCTTCTTGAATTAGTTATGTCCAGCATTTTCCCTTGCGTGTGGTGTTGATTTCTCTCTCCCACCTATTGATGATCACTTTTCCATTTGGATCGACCTACGTGAGAAAGGTACCCTTGGCTTCTTTGGTCACTTGCTCCATCCTTGTGATCCTACGAGTGCTTATCGAAGGTTTTTTTCCCTAGGGGCCTCTCTTACTATGGATTTTCTTCATTCTTACCATGTCGTCTTGCTTGTGGTGGTTTTTGTCTTAGGTTCTTCTCCTGTTCCTATTTGCTCCTTCCTAGATTGTAAGATGGGCTCTGTGGTTGATTTTCTCTGTTCTATGGCTATTCTTGGTGTTTCTTCTTTTATGGGCTTGCCTCGGCTGCGGGCTCATCCCCGCAATCATGGGCCGCTCATAAAGGTGTACCTTCTGGTCCTTCTTCACAGTTTCAGAGTGTGTGCTCTTGGGAGCCCTATCGTCATCTTTGCGCCAATCCTTCGCCCTACACGTTGTACAACAATCATTACCACTCCCCGTATCTGTACTTAGGTGAGGTGTACCCATACTCGACCATGGGAAACCCTTTTGTCCTTTGTCCTTTGCCACCTGTTGCTTAACTTTTTTTCTTTCCCATGGACAACCCCTATACTTCTTCCTATTGACAGGACCGTGGTGTCGTACCTTCGCTTGTTGTGTGAACTAGAACTGCATTGTAACTTGTGTTTGGGTGGTGGGATATCGAATTTTGCCTATATCCTATGTGCCCTTCAGTTATTTCCATGCCTCCATCCTCGTTGTGGTTGTCTGTACTTCAGCTTAAGTCATAATATTTTTCCGCTAGTTGGCTGCAGTCTATTTGGAATTGATCAGTCGGGATGTTACTCCAAATAGTGTCCAGTTCTGGTCCTTCCTTGTCAACTCCCTCATTTGCGATTCTTTCCGCCAGTCCATTTGTTGACCTCCGTACCCAGCACAACTCCACTGTGATCCCCATCCGCAAGTTCTCTTGAATTTTTTGTAGGGACTATGCCAAGCACCAGTGCCTCTAAATTTTTCCCACTCTGGTACCATTTTGGAGTCTCCTTACTGTGTTGATAACCCACTCTGGTACCATTTTGGAGTCTCCTTACTGTGTTGATAACCAATGTGGAGTCTCCTTCCACTATGATGTTTTTCATCCTTCCTGACTTAGAATATCGAGGCCGGTCTCCAGGGCTCCGAATTCTGCGGCATTGTTGGTTGATTTTCCCAGACTCCCAATGCACAGTCGGATGATATTTCCTTTACTGTCCCTAATTACTCCTCCCATTCCTGTTCGTCCTGGGTTACCTTTCGACGCCCTGTCAAAATTCATCTTGAGGGTGCCTACTAGTGGTGATTTCTAGTTGCACTCACCTACTTGGAGTTGCGGTGGTCGTCTTAACAAATTGGAGTTGTGTCCGTATTTCAGGTGGAAGGCTTCTAGAATTCAGGAGTCCTGGTCTGTGATTTGCGCTCTTCATGTCTGGCAATTGCGGCTTTTTTCCGTTTCTTTTATCATGGAGATTATTGTTTCCTTGATCTTCCCTTCCGGCCAGCTTTGGTTCCTAAAGATGTGTCGGTTTCTTTCCTTCCATATTTTCCATATGATCATTCCTGGGATGAGGGTCCAATAGAGGTTCACCTCTTCATTTTCACTGTAGTTCTCTTTCCAAGTATTGATAGTTGTAGAGATCTTACCTCGGATCCTATTTGACTATCGAAAGATACCTGCTGCCCAGTCTCAGATTTTTGTTGTGTAGGTGCATTCATCAAGGAGATGGTTCGTTGTTTCTTCCTTGGCTTGAGAGAGGTGACATCTGGAAGGACCTATGAATCCTCTTTTCCTTAGGTTTTCCCAAGTTAGAATTCGGTTGTGAAGTACTAACCATTGGAAAATTTTATTTTTGGCCAATGGGGGTCGTTCCAAAGATTATCCCAATGTTTTGTCGAGTCTTCTTGGTCCCGATACACGATATAATGTTGGACATCTTTTAGATTGAATTCCCCACCATATTTTTGTCCCCATCTCAGTTGGTCATTTCCTTCAGCGACTGCAATTTTTCGTCTCCCCAATTCCTCCTCCACCTCTTTTACTGTTGTTGCGGTTTGGGCTATATTCTGTCAGGTGAGAGTGTTCCAGATTCTCCATTTGTTCTAACCTGTTTCTTATTTCTAGTAATGGTAGACTCTAGTCTTACGTTACATGATCAACTCCTATTGGAGTGCCTCCCTGTCTGGATTCTCCATTCTAGGTTCCTGTTGCCAGGCGTCCTCCCAAAATCTGGTTGTGAGTGTGAAATCCTGTATTACTGAAAGAAGTTATGATACAAAAAAGAAAAATGGAATCCCTTGATCTGCCAAAAAGGAAAACAAATCAGGGATCCCAGAGTTGCACTGTCTAAGATAGCAGGGGGAGGGCTGGGTTGCCACCATGGGAAACTGACCCAGTCCTCCGGAAACCAGTTTGAAAGACTAAACCATAACATCTACATAAAAGACATAACCATATAAAAACAGGGGTAGCTCCTACACTGAATACAACTTGACTACGGGTTGAACCTGTGCTAGTCCAAGATGATGAGATGTATTGCGTCGCCATCCTTTCTTGCCTCGTTCTCCTTCCTCTGCTCCACCGTGCATGTCTTTCTTATACAAGTTGGTGTTCGGCTCCGGTCTGTTGGAGTGATGTCCATGTGGTGGACATAATGTAGGTAAAGGTGGAATTGGCCTACAGTTCGTTCCTAAGCTAGTCTTTTTGCACTGGCCTCCAGGTTGCTGAGGCAACTCAGAATTTCTATGAGCACCTTCTTGTGGTCCCTGATAGCCTCCCTGCTGGTCTCTTTCCAGTTAATGTTCATCTTGCCTATCAACATTTTTGTTCGTCAGGCCTCCTCCACCATTTTGTGGTAGAGGATTGTTTTGGGTTGTGTAGCCCCTGGGTCCCTTATCCCATCTGCTTCTTGAATTAGTTATGTCCAGGCTATTCCCTTGTGTGGTGTTGATTTCTCTCTCCCACATGTTGATGACCGCTTTGCCCTTTGGATTGACCTGCATGAGAAAGGTACCCTTGGCTTCTCTAGCCGCTTGCTCCATCCTTATAATCCTTCGGGAGCTTGTTGGAGGTTCTTTCCCCTAGAGGCCTCTCTTACTATGGGTTTTCTTCATTCTTACCATCTCGGCTTGTTTATGGTGGTTTTTGTCTTGGGTTCTTCTCCTATTTCTATTCGCCCCTTCCTGGTATGTAAGATGGGCTTTGTAATTTCTTCTCTCCGGTCTGTGGCTATTCCTGGTGTTTCTTCTTTTATGGGATTTCCTCGGCTATGGGCTTGTCCTAGCAATCATGCGTCGCTCATAAAGGTGTAACTTCTATTCCTTTTTCACTGTTTTGGAGTGTGTGCTCTTGGGATCCCTGTCATCATCCTTGGGCCAATCCTTTGCCCTGCACATTGTATGACAATCATTACCACTCCCCGTATCTATACTTGGGTGAGG
>CBVK0102161878.1:0-13451 GCA_900067695.1 Picea abies
GACTCTTTTTTGCACTCTTGAGATAGGACTCGACCACCTTTAGGGAGAGGCTGAGAGATAGCCAAATAAACTGTTTTGTCCTCCTTCTAGCATACGAAAAAACTGAATGACGACGACATCAAGAAAGAAGTATCCTGATGAAAGATCCCAAGATAGATAAGTCTACAAAAAACTCTAAATAAAAGACCGGGATCCACAAAAAGAGTCAGAAAATATGGATGGTTCTAGTAAGGCCTGGTTCGTTGTCTACCCACAAAGTGTAAAAGATATTTCTGACATGCATGCAATCCTGGAGCGCCCTTTTGGAGAGCGCATCTGCAGCCTTATTGAAGTCCCGATAGGTATGGAGAAAGGATAAACTAATGAAATGGCACCAGAGCTCCTGGATACGAGCCTTCCATCCCTCCAACGCTAGATTATGGAGATTGCTCTTGCCATTGCACCAGTCGATGACCAGCTTCGAATCCCCAATAAGTATAAGAGTATGAAGATTAAAGATCTTTTCCAAATAAAGAGTGGTCCAAACGCCCATCAGCTCCGCCCTATTGTTGGTTCCTGCACTTGTATTAAAAGACTGATATATGAAGTGATTATGATCAAGACAAATGACTCCACCTGCCCCACTATTTTTCCCATCCCCAGTGGCTGCGCCATCAAACCAACTCATAATCTTCTGAAGGCGAGGCAAAATCCTGATCTTTGTTAATGGTTTTGTCACATGTTGCTCCTTACTTGCGTTGAAATTCAACATCACCTTTGATGCTACCACTTGTGGAATAGTCGATCCAAAATCAAAGAGGAGGTTGTTCCTTTCTAGCCATATGCACCAACACACCACTGCTGGCAGAGTAATAATGAAATGATGTTGCTCATTAAAAGAGGTGAGACACGCTTCAACCGAGTGACCTATCCAGGTCAGCTTTGTCTTCACAAAACCTTCTAAAATCAACCAAACTTGACGGGTAAACGAACAAGATACAAACAAATGCAAAATCGACTCCTGATTACATTCATACAAGATGCAAAAGCTCGGGCCTTCCCAACCACGAGCTAACAAAACATCCTAGGTAAGAACTTTGTTTTTTAGGAGCAAACAACAAAATAATTTGATTTTGAGCGCCAGATGCCACGACCACAACTTATAAGCCCATCCCCGAGTCACTGGAGCCCACAAAACTTCAACCAACGCCCTATATAAATTTTTGGCCGATGGGAAACTTGATCCATCACCACCCTCCCACCTTAACTCATCCTCTGATGTTGATAGGAGAATACCCGCGCTAGCTAACACTCGTCTCTACAGATCCCATTCTATAGCAAGGTTGTCGTTTAAAACAAGCTTAGTCGCATCTTTCCAATATGAGAAAGGAGGAGAAATCGTGGAAGAATTCCTTGCTTGATAGAGGAATACAATCCCTCTATTATTTAAGGCAGTCAATAGTGTTGGAGACAGAATAGAACATAATCCTAAACCCATCAGGTGATCCCTACCAACTTGTATAAAGACCCCGCTACCCACCTTCCAACAAAGCCAATGATCTAGAAGTGGCTTGGCTTTTAAAAGGTTTTTCCAAACTGGAGATGAAACCCTAGAAGTGGCTTGGCTTTTAAAAGGTTTTTCCAAACTGGAGATGAAACCCCCTAAGGTCTACTCTCCATTCTAAACCACCTAGAAACATAAATAGAAGGAAAATATTTATCTTTTATGAATTTCTGCTAGATGTCATCAGTAGTTAACCCCCGCCACATCGTTTTTTCCATCAATGCTTTATTGAAACAAACCAAATTCTTAACCCCCAGCCTCCTGCTTTCTTTGGCCTGGATAAGCTTTCCCAATTGCAAAGGTGTAAACGATTCTTCTCCTTACACCCCGACCACAGAAAGGAATAGATGATTTGCCTCAATTTCCCAAGCACTGAAATCGGGATCGTTGTCAATGACATCCAGTAGACTGCTTGACTCATCAACACGACTTTTATTAGAACTAAGCGTCCTTCGAGTGTAAGCCACCGATTGCACCAGTGGTCTACTCTCTTTTCAAACTTTTTTAATAACCACCACCAATATTCTACTTTGTAGCGATTTGGCTTTAGATAAAAGCCCAGATACTTGAAACCCATGTCAATGGGCTCAAATTGATAAGGAAAAAGCACTTTGAATGGCAACAATTATGTCTCAGCCAGTCCCACCGAGTGGAAGTTGGAAGTTTGAAGTCCCACGCTGACTTTTGACATGATCAAAACGTCGTCTACAAAGAGGAGATGAAGGATCTTGGTGATTCTCGATACTTTTATCCATGTCAGAGTACCGACTTCTTTTTCCTTGCTGATGAGTAAACTTAAACTTTCCATTACCAAGATAAAGAGAAGCGGGGACAGAAGGCAACCCTGTTTGAGGCCCTTACCCCTTTGAAAGAAGGTAGAAGGCTAACCATTAATTAGGACAACATATGATACCAAAGTGACACAACTCATAATCCATCTTGTAGTAGCTAGGCTGAAACCTGATTTGATGAGAATCATCCTAAGAAAATTCCAATTAATAAGATCATAAGCTTTCCTTAAATCAAGATTTAGAATTAAAGCTCGTTGATTCTTTTTTTTGATACTATGGAGGCATTCATGTGCCTTCCCCACTGCGTCTAGGATCTGCCTTCCTTGAAGAAATCCCAATTGTTCTTCTGCTAGACCTTTTGACATAATAGGCCTCAATCTATTTGCCAACAATTTAGCAATGATTTTGTAACATAAGTTACAAAGGGAGATCGGTCGGAAGTCGCCAAAAGTAGAAGGCTTGTTTGATTTTGGGATTAAAACTAAGAAAGTGGTGTTTAAATCTTTTATGACTTCACCCTTTTGTCTCGACTCCTCCACCATGCCGAGAAGATCCTCTCCCACCAAGTCAAAAAAATAGAGGAAGAACTCCACTGTCCAGCCATCCGGGCCTAGACTTTTATCTCTAGCAAAAGCCTCTAAATTTTTCAGAAGGTCTTCTAGCTTGCACAGTTGTTCCATCGAAAGAGCATCTGCCTCCGATACCAACGATGGGTAAATATTTGCTACTGAAGTCTGATCTGCGTTAAGGAAATCTGTTGGCGTGCCCAACTATTTAAAAAAAATGTCTGCTTCATCTTTTAACTCATATTGACCAGATAGTTTTAATCCCGTCTCTGTATGTAAATCCCAAACCTATTTGTGGTTTTTTCGATCACTTGCATAGTGATGAAAAAGCTTGGTATTGTGGTCCCCAGACTTTAACCAAACAACTCGACTTTTTTGTCGCCAAGCGTCTTCCTCTGCCTTGAGTATATTCAACCTCTTACTTTCCTTTTTTTTAATCATATTGGATATCCCTGCATTCTTCCAATCCGTCAGAGTAGCTTGATACAAGATCTGTAGTTCCTCCTCTAGAGCATCCAATTTATGACACATTTATTTTTTAAGATTTCTGCTCTAACGCTTTATTTCCAATTTTAAACATTTAAGATTCCAAACTAGACGTCTTTGGCGGTCTGTATCCTATAGAAACTTTGGGTCCTTCCAGATATCCAAAACAATACGAGAAAACTAATCCTCCCTCAACCAACTAGGATTTAGTTTAAAGGGATATCTTTTCCGCTGATAGTTGCAATCAAGTTGCAAAAAGATGGGTGCATGGTCAGATACAAAAGGCTGCGCCACCCAGGCCCGATACCTTACCAATTTTCCAAGAAAATTAGTCGAGACGAAATGTCTATCCAACCGTTTTAGAATGCTATCCTCTCCCTTCCGTCCGTTCCACCATGTAGGCACCAGGACATCCGACAAAATGCCCGCTAACCCACCCTATCTGAAAAGAGTATTTAAGAAGGAAGCCAAAGGGTTTGAGTGACTAGTAGAGCCCCAACTCTCTCCTTCCGATAAGGTGAAATTCAAGTCACCTTCCACAATTAAGTTCTACTGGGATAAAAGATCTTTATCTTTTACCTTTTGCCAGAATGATTTCCTGTTAGTACACAGACCGTAGACATTTAGAAATGATAGTTTCACCTTTAGCTCGAAACTGAAACCTATCAACATAATCCCACCACAACAGATATAAGGGCTTAAATCAAATTTTTCGGGGTCCCAAGCAACTAAAAGCCCCCTCGACCTACCAACTGAACTCACAGTAGCCGAGTGCCAATCAGGCTTGAGACGTGAGAGGAAAGAATGAGCTTTAACCTCGTCTACAAGGGTCTCTTGAAAGAAAAGAATCTTCGGTTGATGTTGAAAAAGAAGACAACGGACCGAGGTGAGTTTATGGGAACCGCCCACTCCCCTAATGTTAAGGGACAACAAGATCACGACTTAAGGCGTGCAAGGGCTTTAATGCCTCTAAGCACCCCAAGTTCAGAATCAGAAGAAGTGATAGGTACCTGCTTCTTACTACAAACCTATGCATGTTTGCGAGCACTTCGGGTTTTGATTGGTGAGATTTTGCCTCCTAAACCCTTTGACCAAACAAAACCGTTTACACCCCAGAAGGAGGGTCTGAGAAAAAAATGAAAAGTTCTATTTAGCTTTTCAATTTTCAATCATAAATGATATTAACAAAATTAATCAACTTTGTATAAGGATTTTCAAACTTTTAATAATAAATGTTATCAATAAAGTTCAAAGGTGTTGAAACATAACTTTGAATGATAAATGTCATCAAATAAACATCCAACATATATTTAACATAACTCGTCATTTTAATTCTCAAAGTATTATAATTATTTTCCATGTAATTAAAAGTATTTGAGATCTTATTTTTTAAACCATCATAAATTGTGTCAAGAAACGAAGAGCACATCTTATAATTTCATATCCATATATTTGTGATGTCCTAAGAAGATAAGTCACCATATATTGTTTTAAACATATCCCTTCATTATGTGTTAGTGTGGTTGCTTTTCACCTTGGAAATGTGGTTTTACAGTTAAATTAAATCAGTGTTGTTTTAGTTAATACTTAGATTTCGAAAAGAGTAATTGTTGTTTATTTTTGTTGCATTTTTATTGAGAGAAGTGACTGTAAATTATGACCTAGTATGAATGAGATGTGTAACATGGGTAATGCTTAGTTTAACTGGTTATTATCAATGTTGTTAGGAATTTGGCTAGTTTTGTGCTAGTATGTTTCCAATTCGAATCCCCTTGGATTATGTGCACTAGTTTATATTGACATGTTTATTAGGGATGTCATCCATAAATGTGGGGAAACATCCATTGAGTTTCCCTGCAAGGTTTTCCTTGAAAAAAAGCAAATAAATAAAAATTGTACACAAACATTTGTGTGTGTGCGCACACACAACAAGTATAGTGAAGGCTAAGGTGCCTAATTAAATCCGTCCATTGGAAATACACAAAATAAAACCTTATGGATTCTTCGATAGAACATCAAGGGAAAACCTAGGGTTGTGTGGTGTAGGTCAACTTCTTTTCTTGTCCGATAGTCTTAGGTTTTCTTTCACTTGTGGCTTACGAAGGTGCAACACCAATATTGTAATGCTCACAACAATGTAGATTTAGATTGGAATCATGTTGTGGACATATGCATCATTAAGTTGCAAATTTGTGGGGGATTCCAGGCTTGTCATCGAATAACTAAATAAATATTTCCAAAACCATAACGTTATTTTATCCCATCTTGTTACCCATAGGAGAGAGCATGCATGTAGGTTTACTTTCTTCAATTACATTTATATATTATGTGAGCTTAATGTATTGGCATATGAGATGTCCAATAAGGTAGTTGAAGATCAAGAAAGTGTTGACTAAGATTAAATATGAGGTCACCTCTTCTTTACCTAAGTTTACCTAAGAGATAATTGTTTGTCTAGATTTTTTTTTTTTTTTTTTTTTTTGGGGAGGATATGATATACTAATATTAACAAATCTTTGTATATTGGGAGTTATTTGGATTATTCTCTTCTGACTTATTGTGGAGGATTATATGGTTATTTTGTTGTAGATTGTTCTTGACTTTTAGCTTTCATTTTGATTATTCCCTATGATATATAATATGTTTCAAGTGATGTTTTTGTAAATTATCATCTCATTAACTAATCTTATGAACTAATACAAATTTAAACTTTTTGGTTATGTAGTACAAGCAAGCCCCAAGTGATTTTGTGTTCTTCAACACTTTTTTTCCAAGAAAAAAGTGATTTTTGTATTTTAAGTAGAAACGATGAAATTACATTTAGCACATTCTTGATGGCAGATAACCAAAAAGAAATTGCAACTAGAAAACTAAAACAAATGACTTTATAGACTATAACAAATCTAAAATAGTTCCATAAATAAACAAAACAAAACAATTTGACCAAGAGTGGTCAAGAACCAACAATACATGCAATATAGACGTTGCATATCCTTGACATTTTATCTAACATAATCTAGACAAACAACTATTGAGCATGAAGAACAATACAAACTTCATCATTTGACTCAATGATCTCAAGTAATCCTATGTGAGCATTCGCTACTTGCAGTGCCAACCTATCAACAATAACATTTATCCAAAAACATGCTTGCATGTGTAGGACTCCAGTTTGATTAGTTTCTTCGTGGTCTTCTCGTTGAGATTCTCCAAGCCTAGATTTGGATTCCTTTCCATTACTATACCAAGAAAAATAAGGCTGGATTTCACCTTTGCCATATTATTGCTTCCAAACTCCAAACTACAAGTGAAGGAGAACAAATGGAACTCTGATAAATACAAAACCCTTCTTGCTCCACCGCTGCCCAGATTTTCTTCAAATGCAACATTAAAAAAACACAAGGGTTTGTTCGTGTCAATGTGCAGAGTACCTACTTGCATCGAGGCTTTAACCAAATAATCCTTTTGAAAGTCATTAAGTGCATATTATATCCTATGGAAGACCTAAATAAGATTGGTCATCCCACCATCAAATATCAACTCATTCCTTGTTCTCCATAGAGACCAATGAACAAATAAGGGAATAACTTCAATTTAGCTAAAATATATTCTTCGCACGATGATTCGATCACCTCTTCCAATGAAAATCCATTTCAAGATCCCACCCCCTTAGTAAGTGTTCCTACAACAACCCAAGCTTCCTTAAAAAATCACAGCCAACCAACATATGAAATACAGACTTAGAAGAAGTTATGCACAAAGGGCACTGACTCAAACCTTCAAAAGATCTTTTGAGAAGGTTGTCCCACATTAAAACCTTATTATATAGAGCCATTCAAAGAAAAAACTTTATTCCTTAAGGAGCCTTGATCTTCCACACCTTTAACCACCACCATTGGATAGGATAAGCTTGACCATAAAAAAACATAGCCTCATAATTGAATTTTATAGTATAAAATCCCCTTGCAATTTTTTTCCTGGACTAGAGTGTCCTCCTCCTCTTTGATATAAATATTACTAGCTACCAGTCCTTGCACAAACCCATTCCACTCTTCAACTTTTGGATCAACCAAACCCAAAACTTCAACATTCATCCACCTTCATCCCCAAAAATATTTGACAACCATAGTACTAACATCTTCCAAATATGTAATATTGGAGTTTCTTAGAGTGGTATTAATCCCATTTCATGACCTAAAAGAAAAACCACCTCCAATTGAAGGGTTTACCCCAAGACTAATGTTCGTACCATTAGCAACCTTCGAAGCCAACTAGTTCCCAACCAGTGGGAAAGATTGGACCAAATATTTTTAGATGATGGATTCTTTATAATCATTTTCATTGGAAAAAATGATCCACTCCATCATTGGCAGTGGTTGAATGTATTTCTACATCAAAATGCCCTTCCATAATCCTAGCCCCTTTATCACCTTCCATAAATTTTTGGTTGCTAAGGCCTTGGCAAAGTGAAAAATATTCTTAAGTCCCCAACCTCCATCCTTCTTAGTGATCTAATCTCTCCCATCTAACTAAGGCCATCTTCTCCTTCTCATTTTTCCTAGTCGAAAGGAAGCTAAAGGTATTCCTCCTACTTTTGTGTAAAGTTCCTTTGGGGATGTTTGTTAAATATTGTAAATACACCGGGATAGCCTCTAAAACTGCCTTAACCAAGGAAAGTCTACCATCAATAGAAATCCATTTTATGTACCACTAAGTGATCATACTCCCAATTTTGTTGTAAAACTATATCCATTCCCTATAACCATTAGTTTCAAATGAAAGCCCAAAAAATTAAGGCGTAACTAAAAATCCACAACTTGGAAGAGTAATGATACATTTATAGCATTTTGATGTCCCTACATCACTTCATGGAATATTTAAGTAGACTTTTGTTCATTCACCCCATCCCTATGGCCATATAATAAAACTCCTATACATGTTGAATTGCTCTTGCATCCCTTAAAGAACCATCACCAAAAAGTAAGACATCATCCACAAATAGAAGATTTGTTAAAGAAATAATGTTTCCCATATTGAGGCCTATGACTCCTCCATTACTGCATTCATGAATTATATATCTACTTAAATCCTCATTGATTAGAAAAAAGAGCAAAGGTGAAAAGGGATACCCCTACCTCAATTGTTGGAACACTATAAAAAAGGTGTAGCAAATACATTAATAAGGGTGGAGAAAGAAACAGATGAAACACATCTTTTGACCTAATAAAAATTTCACAAGAGAAACCAACATGAAGCATCATCAACCTAAGATGATACCAACTAAACTTATAATATGCATTAGATAATTCTAATTTGATTATAAAGGAGGATCTCTTCCTTACCTTGATAGTATTAAGGGCTTCTTGAGCAATACCTTTAGCTTCATGAATTTGTGTACCATTAAGAAAACTAAACTGCTCACCTGAGATGATAAGTGATAGCACAAGCTTGATTCTTCTAGCAATAGTCTTAGAAATAATCTTATACACTGCATTACACAAACATATAGGTCTAAAATAATTGAAAGACTAAGGGATGCCTTTCTTCAAAATCAAGGATAAAAATGTAGAATTTATTGCCCTAAGAACCTTACTAGCATATTTTGATTCCTCAACAACCTGCAATAAATCTTTTCTAACCAAGTCAAAGAAACCTTCATAGATTTCAATAGACCACGCAACATGACCTAGGTTTTTGTCCATTTGGAATAATTTAAGGATTTCCTCCAACTCTATCATTGTGGTCTCACTCTTGAGAGCCGTATTTTGATCATGATATACAAAACTAGGAAAAAAAGTTGTCATTTGAACTATCTCAACAATATTTTCTATGGAGGTTCCTTGAAGAGCAAGCTAAAATTATTTGTACCAACCTTATCCATATTGGCAAACCTATGAACTTTATTTCCCACCTCATTGTTAATACTCTAGATGATATTGATATTTTTCTCATCTTTGCATAGTTGTGAAAAAACTAGGTGTTTTCATTGAAGAGTTTGATAAACTTGTGCAAGAAAAACAATATTGACATAATCTTAAACATAAGAATTATAATGGCACATCACACAATATACATAAGAACCTTTAACTAGGAAAACCAACCTAACTAAGAGTCATACCTCTCTTTATCTCATTGTATTAACTCAACCATTCACCATATAAATATTTAGGTATTTTGCAGCTTCAAGTAACCCTAATATGTTAACCTAGATTACATTACAACCACAATTCCTTAACTGGGATTATATTACAATGGATTGAAGCAATTGGCCAAAATATTACATAATGGACTAAAAAAATCCTCAAGGGCTTATTGGTCGTCCATGTGTCCCCCCCACCCTAGCTAGGGGGTCGGTCCCTCCCCCCCCCAAACCCTTGCCAAGATGTGACTAAATCTACCTGCAAAGAATACAACATATATCCAACATTCTCCCACTTGTTGGATACTTTGAAAAAATGGGGTAGGGGGAAGGTATTCATGTAATTAGTTGTAGGGGGTAGCAATTCCCATTGATTCTCTACACCAAGAGAACTTTTTAGTATTAATCGACTTTGTCAATGAATCTACAACATTCTTCAAGGTATCAACCTTCTCCAACAATAAACTTTTTTGTTCAATCACATGTCTAACAAAATGACATTGCACATCAATTTCTTTGTCTTAGAATGATAAGCATGATTCTTTGCTAGAAAAATTGCACTTGAGTTGTCACAACCTATCTTGTAACATCCCCTCCGTGATGACAACGAACAACGAGGTAAAAAGGGTTTTTTTTTTTTTTTAGGATAAAAGATTCGTCACACAAATTGAAGGCATTTCAAGCGACCCATCACTGGGTCAATAACACAACCTATCTTGTAACATCCCCTCCGTGATGACAACGAACAACGAGGTAAAAAGGGTTTTTTTTTTTTTTTAGGATAAAAGATTCGTCACACAAATTGAAGGCATTTCAAGCGACCCATCACTGGGTCAATAACGACATAAAGCCAACACATCGACAAAAATAACACGACACATGATCAACATCAATATTAATTATTAGTATTCAAGGCGTGACAAGAAATTCTACTACAATGCATACATCAGTTAATTGACGTCGTTGCTACCTACGAAACATTCTACATTTGTACATTACATGTGACATAAACAATTGATTGACGCAATTTCCGTCTACGATACATTCCAACATCAGTAAGTGGTTTTAAGAAAGACTCTATCATAAAGATACATCAAATTAATTATATTTGCCAAGAATCTTGTAACACTTAGGTCATCTAATTCCTTTCACCTAATTCTATGGACAATCCTTCAATACTTCCTAAGTTGTGAGGATATCACCTAATTCTATGGACAATCCTTCAATACTTCCTAAGTTGTGAGGATAGCAAGACAATAACTCATTTCATTAGATGCCTAAGACTCCAAATTACTTTAAGAACGTTCTAAAACAACTATTACACCATAAGGCAGTCGTCGTAATTCCATTTCCAAACAAGATAGGATTTAACATTATAACATTACTAAATCAATGAACATTTTATTACGCTAAAAGCATGGAGACTTTTAAAGTTAAGACCACAAATCAATATACCTAGTTGAGCTCGGAACTCCATTTTTATTCCCCTCTCATTAATACACTATTACTCAAGACCCTCCTTGTCTAATCACCATATCATTCTCCTATGGGGTCTATGATAATAAATCTTTAAATAAACCATAACCAAAACCATCATATTCAACGATCGTCATCAATAAATAACCATGGCAATATCATTAAATCGACAATTAGATATAAAATTTACCATCATTCATTACATCTCCCTTATCCTCATTTAAACCACAAAATTGATGACCTACCCTTGGTACTATTTATTCAATGCAGTAAATAAGAATGTACAATCGACTTAACCATAATGAAGACTTATCAATCAAACGCAGGTAGAGGTCACCAACGCAAGGATTTACCAAGGCCGAGATTTATCCATCCAAGGTAGGGATTTGTCAATCAACGCAAGTAGAAGGTATCAATCCCACACAGGGAATTATCAATCAATGCAGACAGAAGGTATCAATCCCACGCAGGGAATTATCAATCAATGTAGGAAGAAGGTATCAATCCCACACAGGGAATTATCAATCAATGCAGGAAGAAGGTATCAATCCCACGCAAGGAATTATCAATCAACACAAGCAGAAGGTATCATAAAAGATCGTTGAGTTTTATCATAATAAATTCGCATTCAGACGTAGGCAGATTTGTTGTGGTTATCATAAAATTTTCTATCAATTTATACTCACACATTTGTTGCAGTTATATAGCAATTATACCCACATCAATTTATACTCACACATTTGTTGCAGTTATATAGCAATTATACCCACATTTATTATTAATTTCACTGTCATTGATATGCAAAAACGTTGTCCAGCATTGATAATCGAAATCGCTTGTCTAGCAAGAATAATATATTTCTATCTAACAAGATATAAAAATTGCTACCTATCAAGATATGGCTATCCATAAAATTGTTGTTAATACATAACAAAAATTGTTATCCATTAATACATATCAAACGCAGACATATCAACACTGTGTAAATATCGTTGCGTAAATAAAGGAATTAATCCTGCATATAGTTGTCTAAATAATTCGTTGTCCTATCACTCATTGTCATATAACTCGCTATCTGAACAAAGGAATTGATCATATATATTGTTGTCTATCAATCAAGATTATTGCCCATTAATAAATCTAAGTCAACAATGATATCTCTGACCAATTATAATATTTTTGTACATTGCTATTCGCTATCAACAACATTTAAAAACGCAGGTATCCATGATATCCACGAGCTATCTAACAACAATCAACAGATCGTTGTCTAAAAACGAAATATATAAAACACAGTCAATAAATGTAAATCGCAGTCACTAAATGTATATCGCAGTAAATACAAGTCACTAGGTAAATCGCAGTCACTAAAGGTAAACCATAGTCAATACGTAAATCACAGTCAATAATGATAATGGAATCTCAGTCAATAATGATATTGAAATTGCAGTCAATAATGATAATGAAATCACAGTCAATATATTAAGGAAGCACTAGGATTCATTGTTGAAATCGCAGAGATGATACCAAACAAGGTGTTGGGATTTATCAATAAAATCTCGGAGATTATACCAATAGAGCGCTAGGTAATATGCTAAGAAATCACAGAGATAATCAACAAACGTCGAGATTATTTGATCAGAGATAAATGAACAAAAGCGCAGAGATAATCAACACAAGAAGGCGCAAGGACCAATCATTCGACAATGAATCAATCATCACAAGGATACTCATTCACAAGAAAGCGCAAGGATTAGAGATTAATCATAAGAGAAAAACACAGAGATAAGTAAGGGATAGATGGCTAGGCGAAAATTTTATCCTTCACTCATCATCCATGCAAAGGAAAGAAGGGCATTTGAATCTATAGGTATTTAAACACCGAAGTGGCGACCGTCGATTTGGCTCCCGACCCACTTCTCAGGCACAGACTAATGACTAAAGGGATAAGGGACGAAAGATAAAAACACAAATTTCTTCGTAATAATCGATAAAACAATCACAGATAAGTCATTGCAATAAGAGGTTGGGTTCGCCTCAGGAAATCAATTCGGAGAACAATGAGCAAAGGGGTTACAAATACCGTAGGAAAGCAGGTGCAAGAAAGCTCATGGCCATGAAATCTTCAAGTGAGCACATAAAATAACATGTGTAAATTACATTCTATTGCAAGTAACAACTTTAACATGCGTACTTAACAACTTTAACGCGAATGCTTCAAAGTTGTTGTCCCGCGCGAGCTTCGACTAGCTCCCGCTTGCCAACCGATGTGACCTCATCGGTACCTCCCAGCCAATGCTAGGGGTGCTCTTCTTCCCCTTGAGCCCCCCGAGCTGCAAAGGGGCCACACACACAGTACCAGAGAACTGCTAGCACCCAGCTCACCTTGCAAGGTCGATATACCACTCATTACCCGAGCTGAGTATCCCAACTCCCACAAGAGAAAATTC
>CBVK0102161977.1:0-13642 GCA_900067695.1 Picea abies
GATTAGAGTAAAGGGCCTTATTTTTTATTGTTAAAGAGAGACTAAAGGGAGCAAAATACATTGTCAAAGTAAAATGATCAATTTTGACAAAGTCAAAAGAAGGGATTTTGATTTGATTTGATGCCTTGGTGGCATAATATAATTTTTCCAATAGTTTGATACCTTGGGTGGTATAGTTTCAAGTACTTGTTGCTTGTGATATTTAACTCGAGATGTAAGGAGAACCCTTAAAATTAAATTTGGAATGAAAGTATTTGGAGAAATTTTAAATGTATATTTAAAAATTTTGTAAAAGAGGAAAAAAGTCTAATGCTTTTATAGTCTTGTGGAAAAAGAATGTTTCTCCTCATTGAACAGGAGAACAAAAGACCAGCAAAGAACTTCATGTGTCAATTTTCTTAATAAAAAGATCCTTATTTTATCGTGGTTGTGGTAGATGTGCTCTAGATCCATCCTAAAATCTGTATAAGGAGGTCTAAAGAACACTATGCACTTGTGTGTGATTGTGTATGTATTTTGGATGATAATGGTGTTTCATGTCTAATCTTTTGGCACTCAATTTTATTTTGGTAAACAAAACTGTTTCATGTCTAATCTTTTGGCACTCAATTTTATTTTGGTAAACAAAACAAGCACACAAATATTCAAACGTTATGTGTTCATAAAGGGTAATGGTGCAATTGGGAATTAAAAACATGTAATGATGGAACACATTATTATTTGTTCATCTAGTCTTTTGAATCATTAAACTGATCATGAATTGTAATTTGAAGGATAAATTTGAGCTTTGAATTTTACAAAGGGTAAAGTGTCAAACCCTTTCAAGTAAATAAAGTTTTTTTCAAGTTAAAAGATAATTGTGAAGACCTACTTGAAATTTGAATAAGGAGATCAAGTGAGTCAAGACATTGTAATCACAAGTCAGGGTGCATGATTGGTAGTACATGACACCCTAAGTGAAACATCAATTCAATTGAGCGTGATATAAAAAATAAACAAGTGCAATCTAGTGAGCATGAAAATAAATTCAATCGAACAAGTGCAAATTGAGCTAAAAATATTGAGTGGACATTAAGTCAAAAACAAAAACCAATTGATCACATGGTTGATACAATACACTCAACAAATGATCTTCGAGATGAAATAGAAATGAAGGATCAATTGGTTGATGCACTTCAGACAAAATTAAGAGAAAAACATAATCAACCGATGACATGATTGATGCAACATATGCAACAAATCAAAAGGTTGATGTAAGTTGCACACAAAAGATCTAATACAGAATATTGATGCAACATGTGATGCACATGAGTTTATCCAAATGGTTGATGCAACATGTGATATAAATGAAATCATGCAAAGAGTTGATGCATTTTGTGACACACAAGATATAATGCAGTTGATTGATACTACTTGCGATATAGAAGACTTGATAGCTAATGCACAAGAAACAAAAGATATGGAATCTTCCATGCAATTGATGGAGGAAATATTTTTCAAAGATGAGTCCCAAGAAGAAGCACAAAATGATAACAAAAACAACAACAAATGTGAAGAAGAAAAAGAACAAAAAAATGACCTTTCCAAGATCTTTGTCAGACCTTGGGAATAATTACCATTCAACAAAAGTCGACATGGCTTAGGATATGACAAAGGAAACAAATTTCATGTCCTAGACTAATCCAAACCAGTTTAGTTTGTGAGTACAATATTTCTTGAAGAAGTGAAGAATATTGATAATAAGTGCAAACATTGTCATAGAGTTGGTCACTTGGAGACATAGTATTTTGATATCCATCCTTGTATTGATCGTGGGAAGACAAATCACCTATTTGAAAGGTGTCAAAAAAATAAGAAAGTTAAGAAAATAGTCCATTATGGTTGGATTTTCTCTTGGAACTAGAATCAACAAGCAAAGAAACCACGTTAGTCTTACCATCCAGTAAAGATAGAGGTAAAGCCACAATTGTATGGAGAAATGAAAATAATTAAATGTTTCAAAAAACTGTTCTAAATTATTTTGGTGATGATCTAGATCCAATTCTATATGTTCTTTCAAATTAAGTCCAAAGTGGTCCCCTTATGGTGCAGTTTTCAAGCATGGCCCTCATGGGATGAGATAACATGTGGTTGTTTCCACATGCCCACTTTGAGTTGTACACAAATGAAATAAAAATGATACTCTCCACACCTCAAGGTTGTGATTACATTGATAAAAATATATTTTCCTACACCTTCAAGGGGAGTGAAGATGGTTAGTGGTAAACCAAAATCCACCATGTTGTTTGAATGAAAATGGTTAGTGGTAATATGAAACCATCACATTGTTCAAACCAAATCGGTCAATGGTCATCCAAAACCACCACATGAAGAATCTGAAGCTTCAACTTGTATCCTTTCAAATATGAATCATTAAATAACAAAAGAACCCAAAGCTCAAGCTTGGATCCTGCCAATCAACTTTAACAAAATTCTCACCTTGTAACTGATACGGGGGATATCATAGATATCGATGAAGATAGTCAGGATTCGATCTTTGAAGTTCTATCATTCATAAAAAACAATCAACATTTGGGAATTCCCGCATAGAAACTAGTCTCCTCAAATCAAACCAATCAACTATTGGGATATTAATCAACACAATGGGAATGTATAGGAATGGAAACTATTAAC
Organism: Picea abies; assembly: GCA_900067695.1. Lineage (NCBI taxonomy): Eukaryota > Viridiplantae > Streptophyta > Pinopsida > Pinales > Pinaceae > Picea > Picea abies. Next base: position 2,674 of record CBVK0102161977.1, read on the forward strand.
TTCCATATCATCTTTTGCCATTTTTTCAGGAATATCGTCATTTAATCTCAGTTCAATAGTTTTAGATTGAAGATGATACCAGTTATTTTTTTGTTACTAGTACAATTATTCAAACTTGTGATTGAGGTGGGAATGCTAGCATGAGAGTCCCTAGACAATCAAAAAGTCCGAGACAAAATTCATATGAGTTGTAAACCTCATCTATTCATGAGGTGTTATCATGATCTATTGATGAGTTGACAATGAAATCTAGATCTAGATCTTGTCAATGTATGTATTATAAATTCATATCATGAGATCAATACAACGTGCATCATAATGGATTAAGGCCTTTTATGCAAACTATTGTCTCGTATTTCTTGGCTTAATTCTTAACATATCATAATTTCATAGGGATGGATATCATTGATATCAAAGTAATGATATTTTTGTTTGAAATTAATATATCAAGTTCTGGTTACTGTTCACTTTCGTGAGCTACATGTTTTGATTTTATAAGAGCTTAGTTCATATGATCTTTTCTAAGTATTGTTCCCTGACCCAGGAGGCTTGCTAGAGGAGGAGTGTGCTGCTCAATTACTTTACTATTGGAATTGTTTTTTTATTCAATTGTGTGGTTTACATTTATGGTCATTTCCTTTATGTAAATTCATTCATTTTCGTTTACACAAGGAAACTAATGCAACAAACTTTAATTGAATAATTGATTGTTATGTCATCAACAAGAACTCACATCGAATTAGATGATTGAAAGAATGTCATTAACAATCTAGTAGATTAATGATCCTAAGTGTCTATAATTATCCTTGTGTCTTTATTAATCTGTTTATGCATCATTAGAAAAATACTTTTTTCTTTCTGCAACTGAACAAAAACTCTACTTTCTACAACTAAAGAAGTGAACAATATTTTCTTATGCATAATTAGATAGACCTAATACCTACATATATTTTGCATTGCACTTCATCAGTTTAAAATCCCCAGGTTGACGATTTAATGTAGCAGAGTTCACTTAATTGATCAAACTAACATTTTTGGTGTCATTTCCAAGGAAGTGCAGAAAGGCATTAGTGTTTCCTTTTATTTTAAATTCTTATAGGAATGAATGCATGGGAAGAGAGACCGTAAGACAAAAATATGACTTTACTATAATTTTTTCTTTTAGTATAAAAACATGATACATTCACTATAAGTAAATATATAGTGAGTCTCTAATTAACCATTTAAATCGTGTTAAGTAGGATGCATGAATAGACTATCTCATGGAAATACTAACTCATGTCAAAAGATAACTAGGTGAAAAAAGGGTATTAGTAACATGCAGAGTTCAAGTACATGATCCTTTTTCAAATTACTTAAGTTTGATTTGAGTAGTGTTCTCTCATTTTTGTTGATTTAATTTATGTTCAAAGTGTTCTAATAACCCCCCATACACTAATCCAAGTGCAAGAAAGAGACTATCAACCAACAAGAAGAATTCATGCATGTTCAAGAATTTTTTGGGTAAAAGAAGAATGCTACTCCAAGAAATCTCTCAAATCCTATCAACAGTTGGAAACATCTCTGCATCTCAGAAGGAGAAAATTATGACAACATTTAGGAACATACCTACACTCCAGGAAGTGATAGAAGATACAAAATTCCATGAGAAACATCATGAAGAAAACCTAAAAGAGATCAAGCAACCATGGAAAACATTTGATGGAGAGAATACATTAGAACCTGAGATCGAGGAATTTATATCATGCATATCATCAAATCTTTTATACGTTCAAGAGACCAATCAACAAATAGTAGAAGATCTACATGGCATGAAAAATGAGTATAGACAAAGCAATGGTAATGAACAAGTGAACCAAGGGAATCATAACTACATTGAATTATGGTTATAGGAGTCTATCAGTTCACAAAATTCCTTCACTCTTCAACAATTCTTGACATTATATCAATCAAAGTAGTTGGTTTCTCATATTATGGTATCTATCAAAGTATATCAATCAAAGTAGTTGGTTTCTCATATTATGGTATCTATCAAAGTATATCTTTTAAATATGAATATGAGTTTATTTGTAATCCCGTTACATACATGGTTCCATTGGAAGTATTCCTATACTTGAAATAGATTTTCTTTTTCAAGAAAAGTAGGATAGGGTAGAATAATAAATAAATAAATAAATAGTAAAGATAAAAATAGGTCTTGTTGTGAAAACCGTTTTACTTGTGAAACTAGACATGAATATTGCTTAAAAATCAGACAACTTGGGAGAAAAATTCTCAATAAGTTCTACATGTTGGTTTAATATTGTTTTATGGTTCTTTAAATCATTTTTGTTCTATGCTCGCATTGGATAATGTGGGATCCCTTAAGGCATTCCTTCTAGTAGGTCTTGTCCCATCGACTTCAACACTTTATCTAGGATCAAGATCAATAGATATTTCTAATGCCTTGGAACTTGTATGCCTTAATGACATGTTTCCTCACTAATAGTAGCATGGATGCATCAATTCCTCCTTAATATCATATCCCACGAGTTACTTGACTCCAACACATCCATTTATTCATGCATATCCCACGAGTTACTTGACTCCAACACATCCATTTATTCATGACATGATGCATTAAGGTACCTTGACGCTCCTTAACACCAATGGTGAATGATCTCGCATTGGTTAATGACATACATTAATGGTCGATAACACAATGATTTCTTTTTTTGTTGGACAAAAACACATCCATTCACATGGTAAAAATTGTACCACAAAATCAGGTTTTGATGAATACTATATGGTTTAATGGTATCAATAGTTGCAACCTTTTCTACATCTTGGGGATGTCATTCTTGTTGTAGTATCTTTCCCTATAGCAGAGTTTTTGGTTTGTTGTAGTAGTATTCATGGTTGTTATTTTGGTTCTAGTAGTATTTCTCATTTGATGATCAACAAAGTAGAGTTTCAGATTTAAAATAAACTCAATATATTTAGTTTCAACATCTGATTTCCTATATTATATATCTCTTAGTCACTCAATAGCCTCTTCATTCTTACCACAATAGTACAACAACAAAATTCAAGGAGGACAACACCAATCAACATGATCAACATGCAGGTTTGCAAATTTTATGTTTATCATGATGAATAAGTGCAAGTGGTGTCATAATTTTTAATATGAAAAGATTAGCAACATCCATAGTGTTCAAAATATTAGTACCAACACATTAGATTCAACACACACCTCCTACATTACATAAAAAATGGTCAAGATGGAGAAAAGGAAAAGGAAGAGATTCCTATAGTAGATTCGTCTATTCTTGTAACAAAATCATCACATCACTTCAATCTTTCGACAATCCTTTCCTTTCAGACTCCAACATGACTCAAATATCATATCTTAGAAGGATGCATGAGAACATGCAACATCCTCAGTGTGGGGGAGAGAGAGCATTGAGTTATCAATGTCGTTCTATGGTTACAAATGTAGGTAAATTTCACTTTATTCATATCTCCTTAAGATAGTCTTCAAAATATGTTTTTGCTCCAAACATCCAAATACTTGATACTCATCTTCTTCTGATCATTTTCAAATCATCATGACAACAGAGAGGTAAAATGAAACAACACAATTTAAATCATTTTAGTATTTGATTTCTACCTCAACAACTGGGTTTCTTTTGAAAAAATATTGCAGAGGACAGTTGCAGGAGATCATAGCTTACTTTGATTGATGAAGATGTTTTAGAGAAACTTAATTTTTGTAGTTTTTAGACTACAAATATTTTTCTGTAGCTATCGAAATTCCCCTGCAAAGTGTTGCAGCATGCAAATTTCTTGTAGCAAACTATTTCCAGGGATGACGTTTTCACATCATTTGCAAGTAAATGAGTTGAATTAAAAAAATTCTGAGACATGGGTTTTGAGGAAAATATGATAATTTGAGTAACAAGTGAGAAATTGTTTCAAAAAATACATGATAAGGGATGCACAATCATGTTTTAAAGCTGGTCTAATAATATTTACTGTAAACAATTAGAGTAATTTTTATGTAGAGAATTTATAGTTTTATATGGTTGCACATGTCCCAAGACTAGATCGTGGCTTGGTGATGGTTTCAAATCATGAACATTTGGTCATTCACCTATCAACCATGATTTCCATAATTTTCAGAATTTGCACAATAAAATATCAAATTTTTTACATTTCTTGTAGCAACAGTTAAATAATAGTCAACATATTTGGGTCAGCTCTTATAGTTCACAACAACTTTCTCATTCTCAGAAACTCTTGTGTTCTTTTGGCTCATATAAATCAATTCTAGACCTTTGGAAGCATACAATTGATTACATGGCTCCTACTTCAACCTGTAGTACAAATATGAATTACAAGCAAAGATAAAACTATATATAATTTTTTTTAATTTGTTAAAAGTTTAGGGAAATATGGAAAATGATTACTCAAAATTGGAACTTGTCTTTCATTATCATTCATTTTTCTTTCATTACTTTCACTCTGTCATCCTTGCTAGTATTCCACTCTATTGTTATATAGCCATTCCTTTTCACTCGGCCTTTGGTAAAAAATATTAAATTGGATCAAATATTACCTACTTCATTTGCATGAGGACATACAAAGATCTTGGCATGGGGGAGTGTCAATTAGTACTAGTCTTGGCAACAATAAAGTGTGACAACATTCTAGTGATTTCTATGTTTTTTGTCATAGGAAATCCACAGTGTCACAGGAACTCCATAGTGATACAAGAAATACATAGAGGTGGTAGGAAGACCTGTAGGTGACCATTTCTTCAGTTTCAGTTTGCACTTTTTGCACGTTATTTTTAAGTAGCTGAGGTCAAACTAAGAAAAACTAGAACATGGGTTTTTTGACCCATATAGAAATTTGAGTAAAACTTGGGAAATATCCTCTAAAGTTGCATAGATAAAGTTGTAAAAGTATTTTTTTTAGGAATATTTTCATTTTTTTACCACTGTGTACAAGAAAGAAAGAACTTGAGTATTTTTGCACAACTAAGCCTTTTCCTTATCAAAATGGAAATTTGGAATTACTTTAAGATAGACAAGGAAAAAACACACCTTCTCCCTTTTGCAGCACTCAAATTGGCTTTAAAATGATCGAGGAATATGTTTTTTGTTCACCTTAGTGGAATATATCTTCAGTTTCATCAGTCTTTCTTGTATAAATTGGTGTACAAGAAAGGAAGAACTTGAGCAATTTTGCACAACTAAGCCTTTTACTTATCAAAATGGAAATTTGGAATTACATTAAGATAAAAAAGGTAAAAAAACACCTTCTCCCTTTTGAATCACTCAAATTGGATTTAAAATGATCGAGGAATATGTTTTTGTTCACCTTAGTGGCATATATCTTCAGTTTCATCAGTATTTCTTGTATAAATTGGTGTCTTTGCCTCAAATAAATTGATAAATATAGAGTTTGGAGAAGCCTTTTGTGTCTTTATTTGAATACTTTGTTACACATTATGGTTTCTTGTGTGATTGGGTTAAGCTCAATTCTCTTGAAAGGCTGAGTTTTTCCTAGTTATTTAATTTCCTTGAATGGATGGTTAGGAAACTCAGGGAGCATTCAGAGTACTACAAAAGTAGTAATGTTGTAATGGTCCTCCCTTATTATTGGGATCTATTACCTTTCCTTATTTTTAAAAATCTTCTCTAAGGCTTTAACCTCATGCACTAAACATAGGAAATAACTTAACAATTTCTGCAGTTTAATGGTGTACTTCTTTTAACAGTTTCTGATAGGAGAATATGATAGGAAAGAATCATCAATGATTTGTAAGAATCTAGTGAAAACCTTCCAAGCCATCATGATCACGTCAATGGGACAACTCTAAATCAAAATCAATCAAATATATTCATTAGGATATAGTTTACAAAACAAGGATGGAGATATTTACAGAGCTTTGGGACAATTTTTGTAGCCACCCAAATACATCATCCCTTGTTTAAAACTATGAAGAGAGTCATGGTTTACTCATATTCCTTAACTATGAATTAATACATAACTTCCATTTTTCCTCAAGTAGTAAATATGCTCTAATCATAATCATGCATCTATTCTTCCTGCTGATATTATGGTCCATTGTTCTCATTAAATGGGTAAAGCTTATTTCTGCTAGTTGTTGTAAGGTATTCAATGTCATCAAACCATGATTGACGCAACATATGAATTAGTTTCAATATATGAAATAAACCAATAGTGTAGACATCATTTCAATATGGTTTCAGCAACAAGCATCCTCTAACTTCATCAACAAACTAAGGTAATTTTGTTGATTGTTGACTACTAATTTGAAATAATATTTCCGGCAGATTTTACCTTTGACATAGAACATAATATACAATGTTCCACTCAACATTTTTAAGATATAGGTGTGTGGATGAAAAGATACAACATAAATCATTTGTATGTGTTTCAAAGCAAGGCCAAAGAGGATGAAAACTTTATTTTCTGAACATATGTCTTTCTATCTCAATCATAAGTCAGTACATTTGAGCAGTACAAGCCAATGATCTGATGATCAAATTTAAAGATTTGTTAGAAAGAATGATTTTATAATAATTCGAAATTCATCCTTTTAATTTCTTGTTTGAGTGTTTGGATTTTATTCATGGAGGAGGTTTCTTTTTTGGGTTGAACAACATTTTATGTGACAAAATTTTATATTTCATGCACTTCGGAAGCTAGTGCCTAGCTTAGTGAGGACACTTGACACAACTTCTTGTCCATGCATATCGAGGAATCTATGACTATTTTTTGGTTTAAGGGTTGATTTGTGGAAAATACTTTATTGATTTATGCTTATACTTGTGTACCTTCCACCTTTTATTTAACTCTATTATACTCACAATTGCTAGTTTTGATTTTCATACAAAGTATGCTAAACCCATCAAGTAAACACAATTAGTGTGGATCAAAATATCAATCATCTACTACATTTGTTGCTACCAGACATTGTTGAAATAATTGAATTGTGAAAATCCCTACCTCATTGGCATGAGGGAGATTCTGGGTTGTCATTTTGTCATATTTTTCACCATTTAAAGTCATCTCGTTTTATCACTTTTGTTGCATACTCTCACCTTTCATCGCCATTTACCTTCATAATTCTTCATAAATGAGACTTCACAAGTTTATAAGCATTAAGTGGTTAATTGTCATACATTTTCTTAACTTTTGATGAATTAATTAGGATTATGGTTGGTTTACTAATGACGATTGATGAATTATTTAGCCACAATTCAATTCTTTCTACCACAGTTCAGTTCTTTCTACCACGATTTACTTCCTACTACCATCAACATCGATTTTCATACTTCCTCTTTTCCAAATGATAATTTTCCACATGAAATTTGTAGATAGAAGGCTAGAGATGGTTATTTTTTCATTAGATAATTACCAAGTTGATAACACGAAGCTCCAACTCTTGGTCAAATATTCCTGTCAAGTCACGTCTGTTTCCAAGCAGTGATTTTGTGGTGCGATTTCTGAGTAGATGAAGGAAAATATTGGAAATCCGAGACACCGGTTTTGTGTAAAACGAGCCTAATTATCTGAAGTGTGAGCGGTTTCCTCAAAATATGAAGGATCTAGGTAATATGAATGATTCTCTAAAATGGATTTTCTCATAAAATGTTGTGATCGGTTTGAGGATCTATGAGACTTGGATCTATATGATCTTGATTGTAATGAATAAATATGGGTTATTATACCTTCATAGGGATGGATATCATTGATATAATATTTTTTTGTAATTGTATTGTTGTTTGAAATTAATATATCAAGTTTTAGTTAGTGTTCACTTTCGTGAGTTACATGTTTTGAGTTTATAAGAGATTAGTTCATACGATCTTTTCTAAATAGTGTTCCTCAAGCTAGGAGGCCCATATTAGGAGGGGTGAACTGCTCAATTATTTTATTGTTGGTAATTTTTTGTTTATTCAATTATGTGAATTACATTTCTGGTCATTTCCTTTATGCAAATTTATTCATTTTTGTTTACATAAGGAAACTAGCGCAACATACTTTAATTGAATAATTGATTGCTATCTCAACTGCTGGAACTCTCATAGACTTAGAATATTGAATGTCATTAACAATATATTATATTGATGATCCTAAGTGTTTATATTGTACTCATGTCTTGATTAATCTGTTTATGCATCATTAGAAACTACTTTGTTCTTTCTGCAGCTAAAGAAAAACTTTGTTTTCTACAGCTAAGGTAATCAACAATTTTTCCTTATGCACAATTAGATAGACCTAATACTTGCATATATTTTGAATTGAACTTCATCATTTTATGATCCCCAGGTTGATTATTTAATGTATCATATTTCACCTAATTGAAATGACTGGCATGTACAATGACATCCTAGTAGTTATGCCCTCACACAACAACCCCACAAAAGGAAGTACGACTTGCCTTCTTCTGTTGGGATCAATTTATTCCTGGCATGGAAGCAACTCTCTAATGCCTACACATGATTATGCACTCTATCTCTACAAAACTGTAATTTAGATGAAAACATTTGTGTGTAATCAAAATTCATCAGTCAAAATTATGTTTTCTTTGCTAATTGTCATGGAATTATCAAGAACCCCACCAAGGTCATTGACCTCTATAGACTAATCTTAGTCACATCTTCAAGAATTGTTTCTTATAATGAAATATTGAAAACAACAATTGGATTATGGCTATCCTTGGAATCAACTTGTTTTTCATCTTATTGGTCCCATTGACCCCCTTGAGTTGCTATAGCTCCTTGGATATCTTATGCTCCTTAGACTGGAGATGCATGAAACTCTTCATATTCTTCAATATTCACTCTCCACGCTCCTTTATTGATTGTGTGGTTTCTAGGGTGAATCTTTTGCTGAAGTTGCCAACATTTTTATTCCCAATGGGAACTCAATTTGCAATGGTGTAAAAAGTTATTTTCATTTTTGTATGGATTTATTAACATGCTTGTTTTCTCCCCATGTCTTTGAATTCACTATTGGTTTCATGCATCTTCTTGCAATTCCTTCTCTAGAAGTAATCCAACTTGTGGTATGTGGATTGTATATCCCAACAAGATGTCACACGATGAAATTTATTCCCATAGAATGAGAATAATCATGAGTACTAATAGATACAAACACAATGGATTTTATTCATGTAGCAATGAAAAAAAAGGATTCCTTAGTTGATGCATACACACAATTCGTCTTCTTCCTCCTATTATTCTTCCAGTTGATCTTCTTGTTTTTTCTTTTAAGTAGGTGTAGGCTTACTCTTTGAACTCTTATCATCACTAACCTTCTACAATATTCCACAAGAAGGTTGGGGTGGTAGTTGGTTGTTACATTCATGCACTATTTATCTTTCTTTTGATGAGCAAGCCAACTCTTTCACGTCCTTTGCCTTTACAAATATGATCTTGGATTTAATGGTCCTTTCCTCTTCACTATAATAACCCAATACTTCATGTTTGACCCTCTGTTCAACTACAATTGGGATTAGGATTCATTGTCTTCTCTTTCCTATCCCTTATCCATCATATCCCATCCACCTTAACAATTTTGGTCTAATTCCTCTAGTATACTTTTCAAATTGACCAATATTATCTTGAGAAATGTCTATGGGATATGAGCTTACCAAATTTACCTTGGTCATAGTGCTAGATTCAATAGTGGAAATGGTTGAAGGTGGATTTTCTTCTTTGTTCTTCTTAGACAACTTCTTGTATATTTTTCGATTTCTCATCCTTATTTTCTAACTCTTTTTGCAGATGAGTCATCATCTCAATGATTATATCCTCATGCCAATGGTCCAACTAGATGTCCTTATCTTCCAAGTGTACAAGTTTAACTATGCCCTTGTCCCAATATTCCATAACCATAGTGAGGGAGTAGTGGAATTCAAAAAATTGATTCTTCAGTATTGGAAAAATTATTGTCAATATATTAAGGTTATTATTCATCTGTATCATCCTCTTTTTAAACATCTAGACATGTTACTTCAAGTTCTTGTTCCCTTTCTTAAGTTGAGATATGATGGCCTATATTCCTTCTTAGTTTTATTTACCCATGCTAGGTATACAATACTTTGATAGCTACATCATGATAAAGGATTCAACTAATTTGATACCATATGATTTGTAAATGAGGGACTTGTATCCCACTTGCTTCAACAACATGGATCCTTTATAGAAATTAAAATATGACCTGTGTTCTCAATATTGTGCAGAGATACATATCTTCAAAATGGATCCGAGTATCCAATTATTGGTTCATCTACACACATATAATCAACTTTAATTGAAACAATGTTGCAACACTATATTATTGGTGAGATGTTTTGTTCTCTGGTGTAACCTACACACAAGCAAATGATTGACAATGCCAATAAAAATAAAGACTCTTCAATGACCAATAAGTATGAATACAAATTGTTTCTCTATTGGGTTTAAGTCTTGGATGCCCTATTTGTGTAAACTTAGATCAATTCTCTTCTCTTTTCAAATGTGTAGTCACATCCATCATACAAAAATTCTTCTGACTTAGTTATGAACCCTATTTTTCAAATGTGCATGCACAACATTCTTCTGACTTAGTTATGAACCCTATTTTTCAAATGTGCATGCACAACACTTATGCAACAATTCCCTTTCCCATTCACTCTATCCATGCAAGTAATACCCCAATTAGAATGATGCCCAATTGAAAACATACATTACATTCTTTTAGTGGAAAATATGCATGACACATTTCCTATGGAACATTGAATAAACAACAAGTTCCCATGTTAAAACAACTAAATAAGTCTTGGATTCCCTATTTGTGTAAAATTAGATCAATTCTCTTCTCTTTTCAAATGTGTAGTCACATCCATCATACAAAACTTCTTCTGACTTAGTTATGAACCCTATTTTTCAAATGTGCATGCACAACA
>CBVK0102161988.1:0-12613 GCA_900067695.1 Picea abies
AAATGCTAAAATGGAATGAACTTCATGCTTAACCTAACTTATTGAAAAATCAACAACACCAAGGAAACCAAATATTTCAAAACAGTATACTTATATTGGAAAATGAAATCCCTCATGGGTAAGGTGTTGATGGAGAGGAATGAAGCATATAACAAAATCTTGCTCCAGTGGGAAGATGTACAGATGCAAATGAAGATGGTCGACCATAAAATCACTCTATTGGCGGAGAAATTGGCAAGCTTGGACTTCGTCGAGCTCAACGTCATCCAACCTCAGGTTTTTATTGCTAAAGAAAGAAATCTCCATGATTAACTCTCTAAATGCTAGGCTAGTTAAATTTTTGGTTTCTTAGTCTGAGAGGCAATGTGACTATGTTCTCTCCTCATCCTAGATATCAGGATATAGACTTTCCTAGATTTTACTATTTTGACTTCACTTTATGGTTTATTTTGTTATGTAATTTAAAGTCATACTTATCTCTCCTAACAATTTTGGCAAACAAATTGTTATTCTGCTATTGGTCTGGTTTCCTAAGAACAAAATACCATATGTTAAGTTTTTTCTTGTTTAATATGAATCTTTGTGACTTAAAAAAAAATTAATTAAAAAAAAAAAAAACTTTTTTTTATATTTTTTTTAAACAATATTTTTTTTGCTATTAATTTTTTTTTATTTGTATTTAATATTATTTTTTAATATCTGTAAATTCTATCAATTTAAAATAGATTTTACTTCATTTTATAGTAAAACAATTGTTTTCTCATTATTTTGAGTTGTGTAAACATAACCAATTTATAATACATTTAAACTATTTTTTTTTAACATATTCTTATAATAATAATTTATTATTAAAGTTACGATGGTATATGATCATCTTATTTGTGGGATAAAAGACCCCCTATGTCCAATAATTTGATTACTAAAATTTACAAAAGTATACATACCTATACACATATATAAATAAGTACAAAATAAAATAAAGTAAAGTACGTATCTCAAATTTTAACAACATATAACTTTGATGGCAACTTCATCAAACTTTGAACACACATATTCCTATGAAATCCAGATCACTATTAATGCCCAATCATATGATAGTTGTAACATCAACTTCCAATCATATTGGGAAGGGATATCTATCACCCAATGTTGGAGAGGATTTTATCATGTTAAGTCGTACTCACATATCACACCAAAGGAAAAAACAAACACTCCACCAAAGGAAAAAACAAACACTCCATGCTGCCGACTTTTAAAGTATATTTATATGTTTTATTTCAATATGTAATGACAACCTTTGAATTTTGCCTATAAAGCAACATGACTTGTATGCAATATTCCAATATGTGATTAATAATTAATAATACAAGCTTTGAATTTGGCTTGTAACAATCTAAAACAACTTTGTGTCATCCTATTATACTAAAGGCCGCAACTTTAGAAATCTGTTTATATAGACTATTGACAATTATGACAAGTTCACCAACATTACAATGTGTCATGTTCATGACTTTATTATATTTTTATTATAATTAAAATACGAATCTCGTATGATAAAATAATAATGAAAAAAAAAAAAACAATTTTTTAAATTTTATGAAAGTTCTTTTTTTTTCCCAACAAGTTTAGAATTAATAGTGGATGGCAGAATAAAATCGAAAGAGAATCGACTTAGTTTTAGGTAAATACCATTCATCGAGTTTGAGAATCAATTCCATCTAAAATCTAGTTACTCGGGTACAACTTTATTATAACTATAGTAAGTAAGGCTAATTTATATAGTAAGTAAGGCTAATTTATAAGTAAATTATAACTTTAATAAAATTAATTATTTTAAAAATAAAAACCCCCTTACTTTTTGCCCACTTCATTACTAATATATATTTAATATCATTACACTTTCGAATGAGTTGACCAGGATGTATGCTCCCACTTCCTTACCCGCCTTCATAAATAGTATCCACTTACATTTTCATATCTAAACTTACCCATTTATATCCATACATTGTAATCTTTATAAATTGGTTAATTTTTAGCCACTTAAAATAAGGGAAAGGAAATTTGTATTTTTGGCCTAAAATTTGGTGAGGATCATTTTAGATTGATGGAATTGCAAATATTAGATGTTAATATTGCACAATCATGTTGCATTAGGGATATTCGAGGGTGTTGAACTCATTACTGCATTAAAAAGTCATGGGCTAAACGTTCAACATTTTGGTTCTTTTCTGACGATATTTGCCCGATATCCGGCAAGTGATTGCTGGATCTACAAATCCGAGTGGTTATTTATGTATAATTCGAGTTCCCTAGGGGTTTTCAACACACTAAATCCATTTCCGCATTCAAAAATGCAATTTAAACAACAGAAAAGTGTGATTTCGTACAGATTTAAGTTATCGGATTTTGGCGAAAAGGGCCAAAACGTAGAACAGATAGACAATGGCCATTCAAAGCAACAATTTGATCAATCTAAAATTACAATTTTCACAAAAAATTTATGATTGGATTCCAATGATGGTAAACTGGAAAATATCAATCCGTAGAACATTTAGCTTTTTGCCATAAATACTACCTATTGTCACCTCAATTTCTCTCACAAGAGATATTTAGGCAATTGTGTAAAAACGTCATCAGTTGCCAAGAATACAACATAATAAGGCTACCTTGTGGCTACGGTACATCACCTCTAAAAGCAAGAGAAAAAAATTACAAAGTGGTTTTCTATACACTTATGGAACCTTCCTTCACTTCAAACACTCACGCAACTTGCATGGTATTTCCTTCAAAAGTCATGCAAGTCTACTCAAGCGACTGTGACCTCTTCGACACATTTCAAGAGGCAAGCCTAGCTCAGTTAACTCTAGTTTGATGTACAAGAGAAAATCGAGCTCCCATCCCATTTATGAGTACTTTGGCCTTCCAAAGTCTCCTTTAAGCATTAGGATTTCCATTTTGAATTAAGAGCTTTCCCATTGGAACTAGTTCTTCAAAGAGTTCAGAATTTCTCTATAAATGAAAGCCATGGGGCAACGTTTGAAGAAGGAGAAGAATTGCAAGGTTATGATGTAGGAATGAGATTGGAGATCATCAACTTTCTCTCTCATCTCCAATATAGTCGTCATTGGGATCATGAAATAGTTTTCCTCACGGTCTTTGTGGGAGTTTGACCATTACACCTTTCAATAACTGTTAATCATTGAGTACCAGATATGTTATCTGGCACAACTCAAGAAACATCACACCTCACTCCCTTAGACAGGAGAAATGAGCATCATACCACCCACCCTTGTCACTCCCCATGCACTCCATTAAGATGATACATGCGCATACCCCAGGTAACTCTCTAGAGCATCCTCGACAAGAGATCCTTCCCCCACTTGGAGCCCATGACACAAATGACTTTGTTACCATATATCACATTTTCACATCAATTGGTCCTACATCCTGTAAAAGCTATTCATTTTCCTCGTCTATTGATACCCAACCACTACAGTTGGGTAGGACTGCAAGCACCTTGTGGCCATAATCTCACTTTATTTTCATTATCTCAACATCAGTAGGCCCATCAACACCGAGTGGCATGTCACACACATGCAAAATCTTTGTTACAGAGAAGTCACTTACACCAAACCATGCCTCGCAAGAATCCCTTGCTTCTTGTCCACACATCTTCCATTCAGATGAAGACATCTTAGAAGTGATGATGACACCTGACTAACTACTCGTGGGATGTAATGCACCATCGATCTTTCTTCCTTCCCTGGGAAACACTTCAAATTGCTCCTTTACCAGATTTATGAGCATATGAAGCCGAAGATTTCATACCCTATGGGCATATAAATTGGTTCAAACACACAATCCCAACCTCGAACGCTTTTGAAGAGGGTAATATGGCAAACATTTATCCCACTATCAAAGTGGATATCTCAGTGACGGTAATATGGCAAACATTTATCCCACTATCAAAGTGGATATCTCAGTGACCCCGGGTCTACAAAAAGATATTCTCCTTGGCTGGACCTATTCCCCTAAAGAGGTAATCACATATAAAGCTCTCTTTCAAGAGTTTTGTGACATTTTTACCTAGTCATACACTAAAATGCCTAAACTAGATCTAGCCATTATTGAATATTGTCTCCACACATGGTCAGATGCATCTCTCGTCCGTCAAAAACAAAGGCCCCTTCATCCCTTCAAAACCATGGCTATCAAATCCAAGATCGACAAGCTCTGGAAAGATAGTTTCATTTATCCAATCACATATATGTCATGGGTATCCAACCCCATCCCTGCAAACAAAAAGCGAGGCATTATCCGAGTTTCTTCTGTTTAGTATGATCTTACCAAGCTTGTCCCAAAGACAACTTCTTAACCCCATTCATCGACCAAGTTATTAACAAGTGCGTTGGGTTCTCAAGGTATAACCAAATTTAGATTCTCCATGCATATCAATATAAAACTGCATTCACCACATCGTGGGGTACATTTGCCTATAGCATTATGCCTTTTGGTCTCAAAAATGTTGGGGCCACCCTCCAGTGTGTTGTGACTTACATTCTTCATGACTTTTCTCATCTCATTTTGGCTTATCTTGATGACCTCACTACTCAATCCAAGAAGCAGTCACAACACCAGCAAGGCCTCTACACCATTTTTCAACGATGTCTAAAATACAATATTCGCTTGAACCATCTCAAGTGCATATTATATGTCACCACTGAATGATTATTAGGTTTTATCGTTTCCCAAAAAGGAATCATGGTTGGCCCTCTAAAATCCCAAGCCATCAATGAAATTCCCCCCCACCTAAATACCTTGTGCAAACTACAAAGTCTACAAGGATAAGTCAATTTCTTATGATGCTTTGTTCCTGATTACGTAACTCGTGATCATGGCTTCTTAAGATTATTGCAGTGGGACAACCCCTTCCAATGGGACAACTTGGCACTATAGGCTTATAATGCTCTAAAATATGTTCTCTAATACCCCATTAATCAATGCCCTTAACTCTTATAAGGATTATATCCTTCACTTATCCTCCTTGAAAGTCGATGTTGCTAGAGTGTCAGTCCAACAATGGGAAGATGGGCATGAGCATGTCATCTACTATGTGAGAAACAACCTGTTAGGACCTCCTCTCAACTGCAATCATGAAAAGAAGCTAGCCCTAATCTGTCATTCACTCAATCCAGAAGCTATACCATCAAATTTTGCTTCAAACCACCAAATTCGACGCAAATTCCAACCCTATGCATTTCTTGCTTGGCTGATGAATTATGAACGGTAAGTTTTCTCATTGGATCATAATTCTTTCGGATTTACTCAAGGCCTCTTTGTTATTGGTCATGTCTTGTCATCATGGAAACCCCATCATCGTCCTACTGCCTCTAGCCTCGCAATAGAAGTTGTTGTCACTACTCCTCTCCTAGTCGGCCGCATATCTACACACAACAAAGGGTGCCCATTAGTATCATGTACAGATCAATAACTGAAGAAACCATAAAAAAACAATCAAAATCTATGTTAAGTATCACAATACTTACCTATAGGCCCTCAGTGCTCTCGTTGCAACAGGACCATCTCTAGGCCCCCTCTCTAGTCCATCCCCACATAGGGGAACTCCAAAATCGTATGTGGTATATCCCACCACCTCACAAAGAACCACAATGTAAAGTATCTATCGACCTCCCCCTCACCCATGTGGGCCATCATCTCCCCCCACCACCGCATATGTGGCTCAATGGGCCCTCCTGCTCGTATCACCATCTGCAGATGTAGTAATACAAATCGCTCATAAAAGGAGCAACAAAAGAGGTAGCCAAAGATGAACTCTCCCTCCCCACATGTGAAGCAACATGTCAGTTGCACAAACTATTGGAATTACTAAGACAACTGAGAGGGGGGGGGGGGTGAATCAATTGTAATTGAGCTTAAACAATTTTAAGTCTATTAAAAACATTCATTTTTGTGGCTAAGCTTAGCACCTCTAGCTTCTACCTCCATCTTCCATTGATGTGATTAATGGCTATGACCACGTGCTTATGCATAAAGTGCTTTCACGATTTCTCATTTTGTGATTTTCAACACTATGTTGCGTTGACACCAAGTCAGCGAAATTTCAATCGCTTGCCACATGTCCTATGATTCCACGGTCCAGATCTGATCTTGATTCAATGGCTGCGATTGAATACCAATTTTGCATATCGCTATTGCTGCATTGTTTTCTTTGCCTCTCCATATCGCGATTTATGAAACTCTGATATTAGGTTAGATCAACGGTTCAGATCTGGTCTTGATTCAATGACTGAGATTGAATCGCGATTTCGACATTCTTGATGTTCGGTGTTTTTGTCACTTCAAAGTTCCGATCCACGAAACTCCGTAATGGAGTCGGATCAACGGTCCATATCACATCTTGATCTAATGGCTCAGATTAAATCACAATTTCGCATATCGCGACATCGGGATTCCTGTTGTTAATAATCTTTGACATCTCGAACAATCGATCCTCGAAACTCCGACATGGACTTGAATCAACGGTCCAGATTCAACCTTAATCTAACAGCTCGAATTAAATTGCGATTTCACATATCGTGGCATCAGGATTCCTGTTGTTAATAATCTTTGACATCTCGAACAATCGATCCCCGAAACTCTGACATGGACTTGAATCAACGGTCCAGATTCAACCTTAATCTGACGGCTCAGATTAAATCACGATTTTGCATATCGTGGTATCGAGAGGTTAGGGAACCCTGTTCCTTTGACTCTCCAGTAAGTGAAATGACAATCTATCCCCATGTGTCCTTCCTGATGATGGATGGTCCTCCTTGATCATGGACGGTCCTCCTTCTTTCAGGATTTTGTGAGCCCCGCTACTCCTTGCACTTTAAAGAATGTGCAGGTTCTCCTTGATCCAATGATGATCGAGTCCTATGCTTGGATCTAACATCTAAGATCTGTCCTCCTCTTCAGCACTCTTCTTGTCTACATTCAGATATGATGGCCCTCGTTCTTTCGGGAATTTTGAATGGGGTCCAACGATCAGATATGCTTCTCAAACCTTACTGGCCTACCTCTTCAGCGTGCTCTTATTTAGATCTGACGGCCGTCGGGAATTCAGGAAGGGATCCAACCAACACAGTTGTTTCTCTTCCCTGATTATCACTGCACCGCTGATCATCGCAGTTGTACTCAAGCCATCATCACTACTGTACTTGCCATACTTCTGTTTGCCTGTCTGTTACAAAATTCATGTACTCATGCCATCTTCATTGTTGTACTTGCCATCAATGACAAGCATTCGTTGTCTGTTAAAATATTTGCCAACATAAACATCGTCTCTCATAAACAAGAGGGTCGATCAAAATGACGTCGTGCACCACATGCTCCACCACCAACATTTGGTCGTTGATGATCCTCTGGGTGCCTAAGGATACGTAGATCCTCACCACCATAGTCACCACTGTCCATGTAGCCAAAATGTGGATCAATGCAATGTCTATTGATCCCCCTTCCTTGCCCTCCACGCTTGTACAATACTAGGCCACTAACTGGTTCATAATCCTAGCGCCCTTCATACAGGGCTTCAACTTGCCTCTCATCCCCCTGATGGGGAAACCAGACAAAAAAGAAATATATGTGTGGGTGCTTAGCTCTAGAGGTTGGACTCCCACTACAAAGTGGCACTCACCAGGCCACCACATATAAAGAAACTCACATAATAAACCCTCATTGCAGCATAGGAGGAGGTACTCAAAATATTTGAGGAGGTCGTACATGGCCAACTCATGTCATATTGTCAAGCAGGCCACTCCCTCCCAACACAAATCCTCATAATCCCTTTCACGCCAATGGACTAGCATGGCTCATTGTTAGTTAATATGAGCACTTGCAAGCACAAAACCCACATTTTGGTTAGTTTTCATAAGTATTGGTCAAAAAGCAACGCCAATTGCATGACAAACTCTTGCAAAGTCATGTGAGAGATCTACATGACTATCCTCTCACTCTCCATGTAGCTCTCACAATTGTTCATCACAAACTTCAGTTGTGAGAATTGCGCCATTGTCCAAAGGGCAATCACACAAGCTTCTTCCATGGAGAGAATGTAAATACACCCCAAGAACTGTGTGGCCTACCCCTTGCATTCACGTGCAATCACTCTTGCTAGCTAAAATTGAGGGTTTGTTTTGTGATTTTCATAGCCTCCAAGTTCCCCCATCTGCGCAATTCATTTGCATGGTTATGCCCTGATTTTCCCCGAGATGCATAATTATCCAATGAAGAGTTGCACAAATGTTGCATGGTTGTTCACTTGAAATCCATACAACCCTACGAAAAGCCTCATGACCTTCCATACAGGCCCAACAAGCCTTAAGTTCTAAAACTAAATTGACAAAAAAAAGGTGGGGATGTCAATGATCACATGAAGCTTGTGGACTCCACCAGACAAGGTCAACTTTGCAAGGTAAAAATGACTTGGACTTGTGGGCCCCATCCTATTTATATGGCCCTTTCCCAAACTTCTCAAGGTCTTTTCAGGAGCTCGGAGGCTCTATTTTCTATGTCATTAGGCATTCTGCCATTACCCCCACCAAAGTTTAACAGACATGTACATGAGCTCACTAGCTCTGTATTTTACACTGTTTGCATCATTGGATTTCTTATCACGAGTACTTTCACACCAACTATTTAGTTTTATGTGTGTAGGTATTCACCAAGAAGCCATTTTTCTCCTCACCACACGCAATAGGGCCCTATGCCCCTTCCCCTCATGTATACTTCTCCAACTAGCATGTAAATACTCCCTCCACATATGTTGCATTTCCCAATCTCCCCCCCTAAATGTATCTTCAGGGTTTCTCCTCCAAGCTCAATAAGTAAATTTGCCCAGATCCACATGGATTCAGTTATTGTTGGTAGGTAGTATTCCACCCTCATGTGTTGCCTTGGTTTTAGCACCCCATCACATTTTTTAAACCCGTGTTGATTTTCCCCTAACGTTGAGAGTTTGTATTGTTCACATCTCAAAGAACAAATCTCATACTTCCTTCTCCTTGTATTGTTGACCCAATCCTTTAGACTCCCAACAACTCACATTTTTTTCTATGGGTAGTTTTTATAAATGCTTCATCATGTTTCATTGGCCTCTCATCTCCTTCATGATTAGTATACCATATGCATTACACTTCAGCACTCATTTACCCCCCCAAGGAGACCCACCCTATATGTTTTCTTTCACCACTCTAGCGACACATGGCATGGCAACTTAGTCACGCATTCGAGGCACCTATTGATCTGAAAATACCACATGAGTTCTGATATCAACTTGATCCTTAAATATCAACAAACTCTGATACTAATTCAGCCCGAAAATCCTTAGATGTCAAATAGTTCATAATACACATAAACATCCGATAAGATTCGGGAAATTGATGATCGCTTGACTATTTGCAAAATATCATGTGAATGTCTTACTTATCCATGAACCCATAAACTAATGAATAAATTGTATATGAGATAATACAATAGAAAATAAAAGAACTCAAATACATATGTAAATG
Organism: Picea abies; assembly: GCA_900067695.1. Classification (NCBI taxonomy): domain Eukaryota; kingdom Viridiplantae; phylum Streptophyta; class Pinopsida; order Pinales; family Pinaceae; genus Picea; species Picea abies. The sequence continues at coordinate 9,570 of CBVK0102161988.1, forward strand.
CCATACATCACTGCATCTTCAAAATCCCTTTAAATAGCTTGAATGTTCATCATCATCTCAAAATTCCAAAATTACATTACAATATAGGCTTACAAAACACAATTTGAAGACACTTTGAAAATATGTTGCTCGAATGTAGAAACGGAGTACATCATTGAATTCCTGGCAAACAATCATACAAAATTGATACAAAATACTCGAAATTTCGTCAAGGTACCCCTCGACACGCTTTACGATGTAACCTCAAGTGCCTTGTACCCTCGACATGCATTATGAGGAAAAATCTGCATAAAATTGTGTTTTTTCCTTCGAATGTGTCTTCTACCTTGGGGTGTGCACCATTAAATAGGGCACCCCTCTTAACTAAATCCTGAAATTATGGTCATACATTAAATATTAGTTATGATTTTGTTACAATATATACCATATTTGGCATGTTGGTTAGCGGAATTTTCTAAGTTGTTGGTATTGTTGGTGGTTCGAGGATTCCATTTCCACTGATCGCCATATAGTTCGTTGGTTGAACGGTATATATACTATATATAGTATATAGATTTAAACTATATACTATATATAGTTTATGTTTGTTATAATAAAACTCTTGTGGCATATAAGGTTAAGCCCCCCGTGGATATAATATGGTTATATGATATGTCATATGACCAGAAACTAGGGGTCGAGGGCTAGGCCCTCAGCCCCTTTTAAACCCCAAATGAAGTGTTACACGACATTATATATATTGTAAAACATATAGTGGTTAAGTGGTAATGTAGTGGTGCAATGGTATGGGTCTTGTGTTAAGGCTTGGGAGGTTATGGAGGTCATGGGATCGAACTCTGTTCACTCCATAATTTTATACAGCATAAACCAATATTGGCCTATGAGGGGTTGCCACATGGCAACCTCTCATTCGATATCCAATGCCACATGTCATACAACCATTGGACCACTTGGAGATACGACTTGTCAACTCAGCTGCTGACCAATATGCCCAATCATTGTAGAGTCATATGCCACCTCATCTGTTGACATCATCCTGTACTATGTTGATGTCATCCTTTTGACTTTGACCAAGTTTGACCTGAACTTTGATCACTTATATCTTTTGCATACGAGCTTCGTTGAGGTACCATTTGCGTCGTTGAGAAGCTGACAGCGAGCTCTACACATGTTATTTTCATGCTCGCATACATACATGTATTTTCATGTTTTCTATTTTCATGCTCGCATACATACATAAGTATTTTAAATTCTCACGTGATTGTTGTTATTAATTCGAACTTCTAATTGTATATTTTTGAGCTTTAATAGTTTAATTAACTAATTTGTTTTAACTCCAAGAAAAAATATAAAAGCCACTATTTTAATGTTCATTTTACTTTTCTACTTATTCATGAGAGAGTGAGGAAAGGAGAGAAAATGAAAGTGAGAAAGGAAAATGAGAATATCAAAAAAGTTTATGCCACCATTTTGTTCATTTTCTTTTCTTATTTTTTATTACTTATTATTGTTTTTTATTTCTTAATTAATTTTATGTGCTTTGTTTATTATTATTATCACTAATTTTTTTAGTTTGAAGGTTTTACTTTTCTTCCATAAGTTAATGGTGAAATTGTTTTGGGGTTTTATAGAAACAAACATATGAAATAAAATGGCCAAATTGAACCAAGAAAAAAAAAATCCACTTTTTGTGATAGAAGAACAAGTTCAAAGAAAATTTTTATTCTCTTTATTTGTAGACTCAATATTCATGTGACAACCAATGCTTTATTCCGAGCACAGCATACCAATACTTCAGTTTAGTTTTGGTACACTAATGCTTCTAACACATTAAAATAATATAATGCATATATTTTTAATTATTATTAAAATATAAATATCAAGCCATTTTATAATTTTTTTTCCTAAATAAAGTATAAAAGAAATGTTTAGCAAACTTCCATCATTCCATTTATTTAAGAAAGGAAAGGAAATGAACGGAATACGTGAAAGAATACCAATAATATGAAAAACCCAAAAGTTTTAAGAGGTAATCAAAGTTCTCTCATATATTTGCATGCATTTAATGAAAGGAAGGGTTGGAATGTCCTGGCAGCATTTCTTTTGGAAGGAAATATGTCGAAGAAGATCAATAATATGAATAGCGCAAATATTTGAGGTAATCATATTTTCCTCATATATTTGCATATGTTTTTCCTACGTTTGAAGGGATTCCTTTACAACTTTTTACTGTTCTGTATTATTGAATTAATTTTGCAGCGGTCGAGGATTGATGGAACTATCCCCTTGATATTTTTATGTATTTTCAACACCTCAATCTTGTATGGTAATGCATAGTACACCACTTTTTAGGATTGTTGGTTACAATTGGATGAGGATTTTTCTATTTTCCTAACTTTAGTGATTACATTATTTTTTAAAGTAGAATGCTCTTTTAAATTTGGTTTTGCTCAAGTTTCCTATTCTTTTTACAATTTATTTTGTTACGAAAAAATATTCATTTAAGGTGATTGTGTAGGTTCAGGGCTTATTTACAATGAGTCCACCTTTAAAGGGTTTGGTTTTGATAATATGAATGTTTTTTTAAGGTTTTATTATTTTCTTTTTATATATTATAAATTTATTTTTCTTTTCTAATATATATTTTATGTATGACAACAACAATTAATAATAATTTAGAGATGTATAAAAATAAGATAAATAACATGGTAGCTAAGAGGTTTCTTAAGATTGATTTGAAATCCAATCAAAACTACCTGCAATTCAAGTGGGATTGATATAAAGATGTCAAGTTTTAACTAAATCATTGGGGTATTGAGGAAGAGGTAACTCTACAAAATAACAATAATATTAAAAATATTATTAATTCTAAATTTAAGGAGAACTTGTGTTGTGATAAAGAATTAGAGAATAAAAGAAAACTAAAATATTACAAGAGGTGATCAACCATAATTTAGAAGATCAAAATTATCGCTTTGTCTAAGCTAGCATAAAGAAGAAAATAAACATTGTTAAAATAAGAACAAACTCTCACAAGCTCCATA
>CBVK0102162008.1:0-11977 GCA_900067695.1 Picea abies
GGGATTTCCCCCTCACAATTGTAGTATGGGGGGTTGATGGGTGGTCCAATTATGGAAAATGTAAATGGAATACTGCCTATATCATAAGGATATTTTCCTACCATTGGGAGGAAAAGAAAATCAACCAACGAGTATGAAGGATGAATAACGGTATATTCTTGATAAAAAGGAATTGGGAAAGATACAGTTGTTCATGGAAAAATAAATTTCTTTCAATATTTCAAAATAAATGACAACGAAGGATCTAATGAAGGCATTGGCTAAACTATATGAAAAATCCTTGGCCTAGAATAAGGTATTTCTAATGAAGTGATTATTTAATATGAAGATAAAAAATGGTGGGTTTGTTGCTGACCATTTAAATGAATTTAATAAGGTTACTAATAAGCTAAGTTATGTAAAAGTGGACTTTAATTATTAGGTTAGGGTTCTTCTAATCTTTCGATCATTTCCAGAAAGATGGAACAACTTGGTCATGGTTGGAAGTAACTTTGTCTCTAGTTCAAACAATCTGAAGTTTTATTATATTGTTGGTGTTATCCTTAGCAAGGAAATGCGGTAGAAAAGAATAGGTGAGACATCAAGTAATGTGTTGACCTTGTAGAACAGGGGAAGATAAAATGATATAGGAAATAGATCAGGCAACCAGGGGAATTCTAGGAAAGGAAGATCCAAATCTAGAGTAGGAAAGATAGAGTGTTGGAATTTTGGGAAGAAACGACATATTAAGAAAGATTGCAAAGCTCCAAAGAAACAAAGGGATGGACAACATTAGCAAAATCAGGAAGAAAATGTAACATGTGATGTGTTACAATATGCTTTGATTATCAGGAAGAAAATGTAACATGTGATGTGTTACAATATGCTTTGATTATTTCTTTAGATAATATTACTAAGACTTGGGTAGCATATTTAGGGGCTTCATTTCATGCCACATCCCATAGGAAATATTTCCAATATTATGTTCAAGGTATTTTTGGACAAGTCTATTTGGGTGATGATGAACCATGTCAAATTTTTGGAATGGGTAAGGTACAAATAAATCCAAAGAATGGAAACCAATGGTTACTAAAAGAGGTGAGACATATACCATATCTGAGACGAAGTATGATTTCAGTAGGATAGTTGGAAAGTGAGGGTTGTATATCAACATTTGCAAATAAGGCATGGAATGTCACTAAAGGATCATTGGTAATGACAAAAGAAGATAAGGTAGGTACATTGTATTTATGTACTGGTAATGCCTACTCTTCAATATCTTTAGCTTCTACAGGTGTTGATACAACACTGTGGCATCATATAATTGGACACACGACTGAGAAGGGGATTCACATACTTCACAAAAGGAATTTGTTTATATATCTTAAAAAGTTGATTTAGATTTCTGTGAACATTATGTTTATGGAAAACTTAAGTGTCATATTTCTTAGGGTTGGAAAGGAAAGGAAGAGTGAAAAGTTAGAGCTTATGCATACACATGTATGGGGAACAACTTAGGTATCTTCTCTTGGTGGCTCTTGTTATTATGTTACTTTTAGTGATGATGCAACTAGAAAAACTTAGGTTTATTGCATTTGACCAAAATATGATGTTTTTGACACTTTTAAGAAATGGAAATCTTTGGTTGAGAATGTGACAGGAAAATGTTTGAAGTGCTTCAGATCAAACAATGGAGGTGAATAATGTAATAAGGATTTTCATTATTACTATTCATACAATGGGATTCGTAGAGAGAAGAAAGTTCCAGGAATGCCACAAGAAAATGGTGTGTTAGAAAGGATGAATAGGAAAATCATGGAATGTGCAAGGAGTATGGTAATGTATCTTGTGCTTCCCTTACAATTCTAGAAAGATGTTGTAGATACTATTGTCTACTTAATAAATAAAAGGACTTCAAGCTCCTTGGATCTTGGCATTAAATAGGATTCATAGACAAGTAAAAAAGTAAACTACTCATTTTTGAAGACTTTCTGTTGTAAAACATTTGTTCATATTGATAAATAAAATAGAACAAAGCTTGAGGAAAAATAAAATAAGTGTACCTTGATCCGTCAGGATTTTTCGAATGACTTATGGTTGAGTTTTAAATTTGCACGTGTCACCCTTCCAGTGGTGACACATGTCACTTCAGGATTGGTCCAAACATATGCTAAAAGTTCCAAATCTTCCTGACACGTGTCAGCACCTGGAGCCACCACGTGTCCTGTACGGACCTGCCACGTGTCCTCTACGGACTGCACGGTCAGCAAAAATTTTTCCTGTTTGACTTTTCGGACATAATGCGATATCTTCTCCATATGGACTCTGTTTGACAAAGTAAATATACCACCGGAATCAGGAAGACGAGCCAGAGGCAATGGTGTTGGTTTTGTCAGATTCCGAGCACTTTCATTTTTTAGCATTTTTCAAGCCCTGACAGGCTTCTGAATCCGATTTCAGATCATACCTTTATTGCATATGATGTTAATTATTTTGGCTATCGATTATGAGATTATGAAAAATTTAAAATCATTAGGAGTAGAGATGTCATATTCAATGAAAAGGTCATGTACATAGATCAGTTGTAGGGAAAGAAACAAGAAAATGAAAACACATAATACATAGTGCTTGATGAAATCAAAGAAAATGAATTTCCAAAGGTACCAAAAAATCAAAATGTACAAGAACAAAAGAAACAATCAACTCAAATTATTGCAACTTTTATTAGAATATTTACCAAGTTAAGTATAACCCATGAATTATACTTTCCTTCATTGTATTATTTATTGTTGATTGACTCTGGTGAACTAGAAAGTTATTTTGAGGAAATGTAGGTAGACACTAAAAATAAGTTGGAGGAAGGACTAAAAGAAGAAATGAATTCCTCAGTAAATATCCAGACTTGGGACTTGGTTTAGTTTCCTAAAAGAAAAATAGCATTGTAGAATAAATGGATTTACAAGTTGAGGGAATAATATGGAGGAAACAAGAGGTACAAACCTAGACTTGTTGTAAAGGGGTTTGAACAAAAGAAAGGTATATATTTTGATGAAATATTTTTTCTTGTTGTTAAAATGACTTCAATTAGGAATATTTTAAGTCTTGTGGTAGTATAAGATTTGCATCTTGAACATTTATATGCAAATACAACTTTTCTCCATGGGGATTTGGAGGAAGATATTTATATGTAGCAACGACAAGTGTATGAGGTCAAAGGGAGGGAAAATTTGGTATGCAAGTTGAAGAAGATATTGTATGACATAGAGAAAGCTCCGAGGAAATGGTAATTGAATTTTGATAGGTTTATGATATAACAAGGTTATAGAAGATGTCATTTTGATCACTGCTTTTATTTTAAGAGGCTATAAAATGGAAGCTATATTATATTTCTATTGTAGATATATGGAATGCTTGTTGCAGGGTCTAACATGCAGGATATAATTGTACTCAAAAGGAAATTAACTAATTCATTTGCGATGAAGGATTTTTGTGTTGCAAATAAAATCCTTGGTATGAGAATAACAAGTGACAATGAAAATCACAAATTGATATTATTGCAGGGTGAGTACATAGAGAAGGTGTTGGAGGGGTTTAAAATTCATAATGAAAAATCAGTTAGTACACCTTTGGACAACCATTTCAAATTAACGAAGGAAATGTGTCCCAAGACACATGAGAAGATAGAATACATGTTCAGGGTCCCTTATTCATTAACAATTGAAATCTTTATCTATGCTATGGTGTGCAAAAGGCCAAATATTACACATGCAATGGGAGTTGTGAGCAGGGTTATGAAAAATCTAGGTAAAGAACATTGGGGGTAAGTAAGATGGATTATCAGGTATTTGAGAGGTACCGCTACTCATGCATTATGTTTTGGAGGTTTAAACATTATTCTATAAGGATATGTTTATTAATATATGGTAGGTGATAAGGATAGTAGGAGAAGAACCACATGGTATGTATTTACTATAGGTGGAACTTCAGTAAGTTGGATTTCAAAACTGCAAAGTTTTTTTCACTTTCAACAATGGAAGCAGAGTATGTTGCTGCTATAAAGGATAGTAAATAGATGATTTGGTTTCAAAGGTTTATGGAGGAATTGGGAAAGAAGAAGGATCATAACAAGTTGTACTGTGACAACCAGACCCAAAGTTCCATTCATCTTGCAAAGAAATCAACCATCCATTTTAAGACTAACCATATACAACTCATGTACCATTTCATATGATCTATTTTGGAAGATGGGAAATTGAAGTTGGAAAATATAAATACTAGTTCGAATCTTGTAGACATGCTAACAAAGAAAATAACCACAGAGAAACTAAGTTCTTGCTCAATTTCAGTTGGCCTTCAACCATGAAGGTGAAGATGAGAAATTTGTCAGGTTCAAGGTGGATGATTGTCCAACAAGTTCAACACTATTGTAGTTGTTGTGATCAGTCTCCAAGTGATATATTGTTGGTTGTGGAGCCTGGTTATTTTCTTGTTTAGATGTCTTTTTTTCAGCTACGTTTGGACCCCATTTTTAACTACGTTTGGACCCCATTTCGTATTCAATATAGACCATTCATTATAAGGTCACAAATATGATGATAGAAGTTATGTTAGGGTTTTTTTCCCTATAAGGAAACCCTCTTTTATGAGGGAATTATATTGTGACAGTGTATGTAAGTGAATATTGTATTTTAAGAGAGGAAATTATGAGAGAAAGAAGAGGAAGTTACAACATGTATGTTGTAGGTTGTATCCCTTCATTTGATGGATAATAATTTAGGAAGGACATGGAAATCTCTCTGGTGGACATAGCCAACACTGGGAGAACCACATATATATATGTGTCTCTATTTTATTGTGTATCTTCCATGTTTTATTTCCACATTTGTTCTATTTTATTTCTCTGTGATCATGTTTTTCTAACACTCACTAGACTATAAAGAATATGTAGCATTACAAGTTGGGGTTCATCATGGGGATATTACAAAACTGATTGGTTATTTTCTATGTAGATCACATAGTTGAAGGATCAAATCATAGAGTTGAGATCAGTTTCGAAAAAAAAAAAACTCTGATATTAATTATCCATAATGGTCAAGCAATGTTGAGAATATAGTTTTCTTCAATGATTCTTGAGATGGAAGTTCTGATGGAGATACTTCACTACCAAACCTACCAAATATAAATATATTTCCATATGGATGAATAAAGATAATAATTTATATACCTTGATTTCTTCTTTTGTAAGTGAAAAGGTGAGTTGGCGCATCAAATCTATCAAATATTCTTTGGTTTCTTTGAATAAGTTGAAAGATTTGTACGATTCACATTTAGAATTCAAGTGAATTTAGTTGCAGCTAAAGCTCTTCAACCTAGAGTTGAAGGATAACAATCCCATGGATTTATCATCAAAACTTAAATCCATAATGCATTACATAGATGCTTCTAGTGTGGGGATAAACATTTCTCTCATGGCTTTCATGAAGGCCCTATATCCCACAAATTATCCCTATCTTGAATCACTTCAAGATAGTGGACAATTGAAGTCCTTCGATTTTGATTATTTAATGGAGAAAATTGTAGAACACAAAATATATTTCAAGAAGAAGACAATTCAAGCCACTAGAGAGACTATGTTACTTTCACAAAAATGGAAGAATCAATTGCATGATTCTTCTAGAGGATAAGGTAGTAAGAGAGGACATGGAAAGAAGAATTTCAATGTTAGGGGGGTAGGTATAATTAAGGTGAGATGTTTTATCTTCACTATGTTTTTTTTTGGAAAGAATGGACCTAATGCAAAGACATATAGGATCCCATGGGAGAAAATCAAACAAAAGAATGAACAAAAGGAAGGAACAAGTAATGCTCCTAAATCCACTCTTTTTTCTATTTCTCATTACAATATTGGCATAAACAAAGAGTTGTTCAAAAATTCATTTGATTATTGGAGATATGCATGGTTGCTTCACATTTGTGCTACTTGCCACATGAATTTTCAGAGAGACATTTTTTAGGAATGGAATGACAATGTAGAGGGTGCATTATAATTTTCATATTGAACTAGGCTCAAACCTATGAGAATTGGCACCATTAGGCTCAAATTTCCTAGATTCCTGGATTTTATTTTGTATGATGTTATCTATGTTATAGAGCTACGAAGGAACTAGATATCTCTTGTGCACATTCAACAACAAAGCCATACTATCAACATTTTATATGGAAATGTTGAAATAAGGAGGTATTATGATAACATGGTCATCATGATATGATGGGAGGATGAGGAATTTTTGGAGTTGGAAGGGACATATGAACACCCACATAATTTTTCATACCTATCTCACCATGATAAAGGTACATTACCATCTCATCTATTGTGGCATGCTATATTTTGACACATCAATCATAATACGCTTCTCATGTTTAATAAAAAATGTGTTTTTAGTTTTTCTACCATTCCAAGGAATTTGAAGAAATGTGATTCATGTATCCTTGGTAAACACAACAAGTATCCTTTTCACAATTCCACTTAAAGAGCATGTAGAAGGATAAATTTGATACACTCTAATTTGTGTGGCCCCATGACTATTGAATCTAATTTTGGTAATAAACATATCATGAATTTTATTGATGACTACACCAAACTGTGATGGCTTTGTTGAAATACAAATCTCACGGATCTGAAACATTTATCTTCTTGATTCAAAGGTATCTTTTTCATCTTTGTTTGGACCCCATTTCCTGATGGGGTGGGGGGAGGGGGGGGTGTGGGGGGGATTCTCCCCCCACATATAGAGCATGGGGAGTCGAGGGGTGGTCCAGTTATGGATGATGAAAATGGAATACTATCTATATCAGAAGGATATTTTCCTACCATTGAGAGTAAAAGAAAATCAGGCAACGAGTATGAAGGAAGAATAATGGGATATTATTGACAAAAGGGCACTGGGAACGATACGGTTTTGCATGGAATCATTGGTGGATTTCAATATTTCAAAAGAAACCACAACGAAGGATCTGATTAAGAAATAGGGTAAAATTTATGAAAAACCCTCGGCATCCAATAAGGTATTTTAAATGAAGTGATTATTTAATATGAAGATGCTAGAAGGTGGGTCTATTGCTGACCATTTAAATGAATTTAATATGGTTACTAATCAGATAAGTTCTATAAAACATTTAAATGAATTTAATATGGTTACTAATCAGATAAGTTCTATAAAACTGGACTTTGATGATCAAGTTAGGGATCTTCTAATATTGTGGTCATTTCCATAAATATGGAACAACTTGGTCATGGATGTAAGTAACTTTGTCTTTGGTTCAAACAATCTGAAATTTGATGATGTTGTTGGTGCTATCCTTAAAAAGGAAATGCAATGGAAAATAATAGGCGAGACATCAAGTAATCCATTGACCATGGAGAATAGGGGAAGACAAAATGATAGAGGAAACAGATTAGGGAACTGGAGGAATTCTAGGAAGGGAAGATCCAAATTTAGACTAGGAAATATAGAGTGTTGGAATTGTGGGAAGAAAGGATATCTTAAGAAAGAATGAAAATCACCAAAGCAATAAAGAGATGGAAAGTAGGAGAAAATTTGGGAAGCAAATGTAACATGTGATGTGTTACAATATAATTTGGTTCATTATTTGGATAATATTACTGACTCTTGGGTAGTATATTTAGTGGCTTCATTTCAAGTTGAACACCATAGGAAATATTTACAAGATTATGTTCAAGCTGTTTTTGGACATGTCTATTTGGGTGATGATGAACCATGTCAAATTGTTGGAATGGGTAAGGTACAAATAAAACAAAATAATGGAGACCAATAGTTATTGAAATAAGTTAGACATATATTATATCTGAGAACAAATCTAATTTCAATAGGAAAGTTGGCAAGTGAAAGTTGTATATCTACATTTATAGATAAGGCATGTAAGGTCACTAAAGGATCACTGGTAATGGAAAAATGAGAGAAGGTAGGTACATTGTATTTATGTATGGGTAATGTTGACTCTTAAATATCTTTAGCTTCTATAGGTGTGGATACAACACTATGGCATCATATAATTGGACACATGAGTTATAAGGGGATGCAAATACTTCACAAAAGGAATTTGTTTCTAGATCTTAAAAAAGTTGATTTAGATTTCTATGAACATTGTGTTTATGGAAAACTTAAGAGAGTCGGGTTTATTAGGGTTGGAAAGGAAAATAAGAGTGAAACGTTAGATCTTGTGCATACAAATGCATGGGTACCTGCTCAAGTATCATCCCTTGGTGTCTCTTGTTATTATGTTGCTTTTATTGATGATGCAACTAGAAAAAATTGGGTTTATTTCATCCGACAATAATATGATGTTTTTGACACTTTTAAGAAATGGAAAGCTTTGGTTAGGAATGAGACAAGAAAAAGGTTGAAGTGTCTTAGATAAAAAAATGGAGGTGAATACTGCAACAAGGATTTTGATGATTATTGTTCATAACATGGGATTCATAGGAGAATACAGTTCCAGTAACATCATAACAAAATGGTGTGTTAGAAAGGATGAACATGAAAATCATGGAATGTGCAAGGAGTATGAGATNNAGAAAGGATGAACATGAAAATCATGGAATGTGCAAGGAGTATGAGATTGCATGTTGGGTTTGCCTTACAATTCTTAGCAGATGTTGTAGATATTGTTGTTTACTTAATAAATAAAGGGCCTTCAAGCTAATCAGATCATGTCATTAAAGAGGAGGCATGGAAAGGTAAAAAGGAAAACCACTCATTTTTGAAGATTTTCGCTTGTAAAGAATTTTTCCATATTGATAAAGAAAATAGGAAAAAGCTTGAGGAAAAATCCAAGAAGTGTACCTTTATTGGATATGATGTTAATTATTTTGGTTATCTCTTATGGGATTACGAAAATCATAAAATCATTAGTTGTAGAGATGTGGTATTCAATGAAAAGGTCATGTACAAATATCAATTTCAGATAAAGAAATAGGAAAAGGAAAACACATAAAACATAATGCTTGATGAAATCAAAGAAAATGAAACTCCAAAGGTACTAGAAAATCAAAATGTACAACAAGAGGAGTGGAAGTCAACTCAAATTCTCACAAGTGTTGTTGGAAAATCTACCAGGTTAAGTATACCCCATGAATGATACTCTCCTTCATTGTATTATTTATTGTTGGTTGATTCTGGTGAACCAGAAAGTTATGAAGAGGCAATGCAGGTAGACACTAAAAAAAAGTGGGAGGAAGGCATGAAATAGGAAATGGATTCCTTGGTAAATAATCAGACTTGGGACTTGGTTTAGTTTCCTACAAGAAAATCAACATCGCAGAATAAATGGGTTTACAAGTTGAAGGAAGAATATAGAGGGAAAAAGAGGTACAAAGATAGACTTGTTGTAAAGGGGTTTGCACAAAATAAAGGTATATATTTTGATGAATTATTTTCTCCTTTTGTTAAAATGACTTCAATTAGGACTATTTTAAGTCTTGCGTCAATAGAATATTTGCATCTTGAACTTTTATATATAAAAACAACGTTTCTCGTGGATATTTGGAGGAAGATATTTATATGCACTAGCCACACGGGTATGAGGTCAAAGGGAAGGAGAATTTGGTATGTAAGTTGAATAAGAGATTGTATTTCCTAGAGAAAGCTCCAAGGAAATGGTATTTGAAGTTTGATAGGTTTATGAAAGAACGAGATTATAGTAGATTTCATTATGCTCAGTGTGTTTATTTTAAGAGGCTAGAAAATGGAAGCTATATTATCTTGCTATTGTATGAAGGTGACATTCTTGTTGCAGGGTCTAAGATGTAGGATATAATTGTACTCAAAAGGATATTAGTTAATTCATTTGCGATGAAGGATTTCAGTGTTGCAAAAAAAATCCTTGGTATGAGAATAACAAGAGACAAGAAAATTGCAAATTGATATTGTCTCAGGGTGAGTACATAGATAAGGTGTTAGAGATATTTAGAATTCATAATCAAAACCCAACTAGTACACCTTTGTCCATCCATTTCAAATTAACCAAGGAAATGAGTCCCAAGACACGGGAGGATATAGAATACATGTCCAAGGTACCTTATTCATCAACAATTGGAATCTTGATGTATGTTATGGTGTGAAAAAGAACAAATATTGCACATGCAGTGGGAATTGTGGGTAGGTATATCAAAAATGTAGCTAAAGAACATTGGGGGAATCAAAATGGATTATTAGGTATTTGAGAGGTACTACTACTCATGAATTATGTTTTGGAGGTTAAAAAATTATTCTATAGGTATATGTTGATTAAAATATGGTAGACAATAAGGATAGCATGAGAAGAACCACATGATATGTCTTTACTATAGGTGGAATATCAGTAAGTTCGATTTCAAAAATGAAAAATGTTTTTTCACTTTCAACAACAAAAGAAGCCTATGTTGCTCCTACAAAGGCTAGTAAAGAAACGATTTGGTTACAAAGGTTTATCAAGGAATTGGGAAAGAAGAAGGAGAATTGTAAGTTGTATCATGACAACCAGACCGAGAGTGCCATTCATCTAGCAAAGAAATCAACCATCCATTTTAATAATAAGCATATACAACTAAAGTACAATTTCATATGATCCATTTTGGAAGATGGGAAATTAAAGTTGGAAAATATGCATACTAGCCAAAATCCTGTAGACATGCTAACAAAGGTAGTAACAAAGAAGAAACAAATTTCCTAGTAAGTTTTAGTTGACCTTCAAGCATGAAGGTGAAGATGATAAATTTCCTCGGTCTAAGGTGGATCATAGTGAAACAGGTATAACACCAGTGGAGTTGTTGTGATCAGTCCCCAAGTGGGAGATTGTTGGTTGTGGAGCTTGATTATCTTCCTAATTTAGAGTTCTTTCTTTCAGCTATGTTTGGACCCTATTTCATAGTCAATCTAGATTGTTCATTATAAGGTCACAAATATGGCGATAAAATTTATGTTACGGTTTTTTTCCCTTAGAAGGCAACCCTCTTTTGTGAGGGAATTGTATTGTGGTTGTGTATGCTAGTGAATATTGTATTCTGAGAGAGGGCACTATGAGAGTAATAAGAGAAATTTAAAATGGGTATGTTGTAGGTTGTATCCCTTCATTTTTTGGATAATAATAAAGGAAGNNNNTATTGTATTGTGTATATTTTGTGTTTTATTTCCACATTTGTTTTATTTTAATTCTTTGTGATCCTATTTTTCTAACACTCACTAGCCTATAAAGCATATGTACCATTACAACTTAGGTTTAATCCCTTGGGTATTACAAAACTGATTGGTTTGTTTCTATGTAGATCACAAAGTTGAAGGATCAGATCACATAGTTGAGACCAATTTTGAAACAACGAACTCTGGCACTAATTAGCCAGAATGGTCAAGCAATGTTGAGCATACACTTATCTTCAATGATACTTGAGATGGAATTTGTCATGGAGATAATTCACTACCAAACCTACAAAAGATAAATATCTTTCCATGTGGATGAATAAATACAATAAATCCTATACCTTGATTGACTCTTTTGCAAGTGAAAAGGTGAGTTGGCACATCAAATCTGTCAAATATTCTTTGGTTTCTTTGAATAAGTTGAAAGATTTGTATGAGTCACATTTAGAATTTGAGCGAATTCAATTGCAATTGAAGCTCTTCAACCTAGATTTTAAGGATAATGATCCCATGGATTTAGAATAAAAAATTAAATCCATAGTGCATGACGTTGATGATTCTAGTGTGGGGATAAACGTTTCTCTCATGGCATTCATGAAGGACCTATATCCCATAGAATATCCCTATCTTGAATGAATTCAAGCTAGTGGACAATTAGAGTCCTTTGATTTTGATTATTTGGTGGAGAAAATTGTAGAATGTGAGATAGATTTCAGGAAGAAGACAATTCAACCCACTAGAGAAACTATGTTTCTTTCACAAAAATGGAAGAATCAATTGCATGATTCTTCTAGAGGATAAGG
>CBVK0102162026.1:363-20381 GCA_900067695.1 Picea abies
AGTTGTCGAATCTGACGTGCCCACACACACACATGCAAAGAATATAACACATGCCCAACAACCATCATGAGAACAAAATATTTACTAGCACCTATAAGTTTCTTCATTTGTCTTGTGCTCACTAAAGAAACATTATTTTTAATACGGTGAGCTCTAACAATATATTCAATCTCGTCTTTGAAAAGGTGATATTTTTTCTCTTCACGGTAGAATATGACTTTCCTAACAAATAAATATGGACTACCCAAGACTGTGCCACAAATTTCAAGTGGCATGACATCCAACTCAACCTCATCAATGAACTTGAAAGCAATTGCAAATATGATTTTACATTGTTGAGCTACTTGCAGCTTAGCATCCTCACACACCCAACCTAATAGATATGGTTTCACATGAGGTGTGGTCTTTAAACCCAAATTCTTAATAATTTCTTTATAAATTAAATTAACTTGAGATCCACTGTCAAACAAAGTATCTGTCTTTGTATGCTTCATTATAACCCTTACATGGAAAAGCTCACTTTGTTTCTTTTGATTAAGAACACTTTCCAATTTAGCAAATTGAATTGAAGAACTAGAACTAACAATAGATATATCTTTGCTTCTCAGTGCTGTGATTTTAGTTTCATCTCCTGAATCTGATCCCAGATCTTGAGTTGTTGCAACAGTCTTTTGTTTTCCTCTATACTGGAACTTCTTTGGTCGAAACTTTGGATGCAACTTCCAACACTTTGCCTCCTCATGTCCTTTCCTCTTACAATGAGAACATGTAGGTCTCTCTTCATCTTTATTTATTGTGGTTGACTTCTTACTCTTCCTTTTTCCCTTCGACTGCGTCTTGAGCTTGTGTGGCTTCTTTTCCTCAAACACATGCTTTCCCTTGCTAGCTTCAAGATGAGTATCTTGTACTGACACTTTGTCAATATTAGTAGGATTAAACATCAATATAGTATGTTGAAGATATGAATGCATACCACCAATATATTTAAGAAGAGTGTCACAAATATATAATGGAATTCCCAAAGACAATGCTTTCTTCTTAAATTCTTGTGTATATACTTGAACATTTCCCCCTTTTCCTTGTCTTAGATGTTGCCAATCAAATATTGTCGTTTGCATGGATAAAATTGTTTTCTTAATGCAACAGTAAATCCATCCCAATAAGAAATTACTTTACCCTATTGGATGAGATCAGTTTGTGTCTTACTCTCCCACCATATCAAGGTTGTGCCGCCCAAACAAAGAGTATCCAACTATATCTTTGCAGCGTCATGCATGATTTTATGTACCCTACAATATACTTCAATTTGTTTGATCCAATTGTCCAACTTCTCTGCATTCAATTCTCCATCATAAATCGACAAATCAAAATTCACATCTAACTTTAATAAAGGAAAATCATGAGAATGAGAAGACTTCTTGGAAGGCTTCTTCTTATGAGAATAATGCTCACTTTTATTAGAATATGATAACGATGGGGGAGAGGGGGGTGAAGGAGGCTCTAGAGTTTTTTCACCACCTCTTTCTCCTTCAACTTTTACCAATGTCTCGACTCCTCCATCCTTACAGTATAGTTCTTCTACCATTTTCTTCATCTTGAGAAATGCCTTCATCAAAGCCTCGAAGCTCATTATAAGATCTTCTCCTCCTTCGGATGACATTCCTCTTTTCCAAAATTCTCTTTGAATTTCTAGGTTGAATCTTCAAGTCTGCCTTCACCTAGCTTAGACTTGGACCTTGTAAGCATTCACTTGAAAATACTTGTCAAAACCTGCTCTGATACCAACTTGATCAAAGCTCTGATACCAACTTGATTTGAAAATCCTTAGATGTTAAATTATTCCTTAAGTATACATTAACATCCAACCTGATTCATATTATTATTAATAATAATAATCTAATTTTAAGGTCGCTTTTTCCTCTATCTCGGAAAAAACCTCCTGAACCTCCTGCAGGCCACCGACCCTGTGGCCCTCTTGCCCTCCACCTCCCTCCATTGAAGTTGTGCAGCTCCTCAAGTTTCAATGGTGACTCCCTCGCCCTCTTCTCAACACGACGGTGCCCCTCCTGGTGATGCTGCGATGGCGGCTCCTCCTATGACCTCGACTCCCCTTCAAAGACATGCTCCCCCTGGTGCTACGTCGACGACGTCCTTAGGAATCCCTTCGGTTCTGGCCCCCTCCTTCAAAGAGGTAGCTTCACACCAACCATCCGGTCTACATTCAGCGGTCCCTGAGGTTGCCTCTCGTCAGGGTCGTCCACCCGAGCTGCATGCAGCAGTTCTTGAAGCTCCGACAATCTCAATCCAAATGTTGCAGGAAGCCCTAACACATGCTCGACATTACGAAAATCACGCTTTGGTTTGCAGGTTTAACAGATTCTGGCCCAATCTTCCAAATCTCCTCTCTTGGATCTCTTCTGACTGGTACTTGATTTTAGATGGAGAAGTCATTACTTTCCCCTGTGCAAAGGGGTTCTTTGTGGTAGTTTTTGAATCTACAAGCGATAGAGACAAGGTGTTTAACTCAGGGTCGTGGTTCTGGGGCAGAGTAGGTCTATCCATGCAACTATGGACCCCCTCTTTTGACTCTTCCATGGGCTGTATCTCTTCAGCTCCAGTCTGGGTGAGACTTCCATATTTGCCCCTGCATTTATGGGGGGATGCGTCTCTTCAATCCATTGGCAATGGCCTTAGCAAGTTCCTCTGCAGAAGCCCAGATTCCAAGCCAACCCGCTCCACCTTCGCGCGAATCTGTGTAGAAATGGATTTCACCAAAGGTTTCCCAACTGAAATAATTCTTCAAGGCACGAACTACACAAGGAACCAAAAACTCAATTATGAGAATCTTAGTTTCAGGTGTAGAAACTGCTTCGAAACGGGGCACATAGCCTACAACTGTGAAAAACTACCCGAAAAAAAAAGGTCGCCCAAGAGCCAAATACCCACTTGGTGGACCGGGGCTCCAACGGAGCCGCACGTTGAAAGCAAGGCCCATGGAACAACAAAAGAAGCAGAAGCTGAAGCCAAAATCAAAGACCCCACTAAAGGGGAAGCTCAGGCAGAAGTCAGTCCCAAGTCACCAAACCAGCCAGACCCCCAGAACTCAAGCTGGGTCCAGACCCCCAAAACTCAAGCTGGGTAGATCTAGCTGACAAGGAAGACCCTCTAGGCTCGATGGAAAGTCATTCTTAGGACCAAAGCAAGGAATGGTGGACGGTGTCAAAAAAGAAAAAAAACTTCCAAGCTAGAAATGATGTAATGACGCAAAGCCACTCTGTATCGCTAAAATAGTTTATTCCCAAACTATGTTCTGTGTTAAGATCTCCAGGCATTTGTTTTCCAGTTCACAAGGAAATATTATTTGATGTAACGAACCCAGTGGCATGTCCACTGTTTTTAATATAAAAATATCCTAATCGTTTCTGTCAAAAAAAAAAAAAACATCCAGCCTGATTCAAAAAATTAAGATTGTCTAGATTATTTGCAAAATAATATATAAATTCACTTACTTATCCAAAACCTCATTAAGGATAAATAATTTGTGCGAAACTGAATGAAATAGAAACAACAAGAAAAAGACACATTACACAAGTTGTTAACGAAGTTCACCCATCTTGGGCTACGTCTCTGGGTCTGTTTCCAAATGAGAGACCCATCTTGGGCTACGTCTATTAGTGTTCAAATACTTGATACACTAATGACTCTAACTTGTGTTTTTACAATGACCTTCTTATCTGCTACTCAAACTCAGATATGAGTGTCAAAATCAACTACGTCTCGAAAAATTGAAACTTTTGACTATAAACACTCTATACTTCTTTCAAAGATCCCTATGGCACAAAAAATGATGCAACCAAAATATACATCTCCTTGCACACATTCCAATGCAATCCCGCTCTCCTCTTTGGCACAAAAATCTCTGTCCTACATTGGATCGCCCCCCCAGTTTAAATAGGGGAGGTCGACGATTCAAAACCGCACCCGACTCCCTATATGCTCCTGTGGTCATTAATTCAAACTTTATTACAATATCGTTTGTTGGCTTAACCAACAGGCACATGTGGTGCAATGGTAGGCACATATACTGTGAAGGTATTGGAATATTAGGTGGAGGTTGCAGGTTCAAACCCAACATAATCTGTTTTTGGAAACTTGTTATAACCAAAACTTAAATATATTAATTCCCAATACACTTTACAAGTGTCATGTAGCCCGGTTAGTTCACGCATGTGGTTAAAGTTGTTGGAATATTACCACCGAGGTTGGAGGTTCGATTCCCTTCCACTTGAACCATTTTGATACCCCTTGTCAACATTGACCAATCAGAGGATGCCATGTGGCAGCCTGTGATTCGACCATATCATCTCCACGTAAACTATTTGCATCAGTGCCACATCACTGCGACCTATCAGTGCCACATCAACACGTACTGCCACATGTCCCCAACCACATCAACATCGTACTACCACCTATCACCTACCACGTGTCCATTTGTATTGTACCACGTCAGCACCGTACCTACCATGTGTCATCCGTACTGCCACATGTCATCTTTTCAGTGATGCCATGTGTCCTGCCCTATTTGACTTTTTGCTTGTTGCTCAAAATCTTTAGAACATCATAACTTCTTCCTATGACGTCCGTTTGAGGCCGTTCAAAATATGTTGGAAAGCTCTCATCAAGCTCTAAGCCATGAAGTCATTTTCATTTGCATTTGAGACAATCAATTTTTTAGCATTCCTAGATCCAGCTGGATCATTCACACATCATGGGGATTGGAAATGGAATGGATTGTGAAAAATGGGAAAATGTTCGTTCAATCTCTCCCATCTCTCCACTTCAACTTTTTTGCTAGTTGATTATATTATCTCTACCACCTTCTTTTCTAATGATGTACCACCATCAATTATATTTTATTTCTTACTTTAATTTTTGATTTTTTGATATTGACATTATCAATTCCATTTCATTTTTTCCTTATGGATATTTTTTTATTTTTTATTAATATGATTTAAAAAAAAGATAAATAAGAAAAACAATTCCAAACCTTCACAAAATCAATATTTTCCATTATAATTTCACACAAACACATATACTCATCTCAAATGGGCACAATAGACACATTGCCACCTTTATATCTCTTTTCTTGTTACCATGAAGATACACCCAACAATGACTTAACAATAATGGAAGATGCCTATTTATTCAAGCTTATGTGGAATATGCTCCATGTAATTCAAAAGGGCAACCAAGCTTATGTGGAATATTCTCCATGTCAAATGGTTATATTAAATTAAATTGTATTTAAGTGCTTTTTGGCCTTTTTGATGTGAAAACTATAACTTTATACATATTTCATTACCAATTAAAGAATTTTGGGCCCTTTGACGTGGAAACTATGACTTAAGTCCATCGGATTCTCACATTATAGTTAGTTTAATAATATTATACAGTGACCATTGTACTTCTCGTTTAATGGGGATTCGGTGAATATTTAATTTAAGAGAAATATTATATTAAAATAAAAAAGGTAATTTAAAAAAAATGATTTTATTTAATTTTTTTTTTTTTTAAGGTGGAAAATTATCATAAATTGGTTGTCAATTAGTATTGAAAATAGTCATCGTTACTTATTATTTATATTCATCATGTGAATGTAGAATATTCATCACCATTATTTAAAGATAATCATGCTATTTGAAAATAATTAGTTGGTGGTTCATAAGGAAACAAACTTTTACTCTTGATAAATGCCTCTAAGTTTTGGGTGGTTAACTTATTTCTTTGCATTTGAGGAAAACAAGCTCTTAGCCAATTAGAAGCAGTTTTAGGTTCTACTCCACGACAAAAAGTCAATTTCAACCTAAATAGTATCCACAAGAAAGTCAATTTCCCTTGTGGTCATCACCGAGGCTACTTCTAGTGAGATCATCTACTTTTTAGTAGCATTTAACCTTAATCCCATTCACAAAACTAGATACTACCCTCGTTGTAGTTTAACATCTTGTCCAAGCTAATATTAAAGAATTTTGGAGTCATTATATTGCCATGGTAAAAATGTACAAAAATCTTGTTGCTGACCTGCCACTAGGGAAACCAAACCAACAACAATGCATCAAGTTGTTAACGGTGATATGATAGAACTGTCTTTTAAAACTAAAAGACTGTATATCACTGAGTATAAGACTATAACTGAAAGGAAAGCTATTGACTATGCCTATAATAAAAGCAATCTGCCAATTTTTTTCTGTTTTGACCATTGTGGAATTGGGTTAAGAGCCCAAAACCTCCCAAAGTGTATAGCAAATAGAAAATACAAAATAACATGACAATTATGCAGAGGGTGGGTCATCATTTGAAGGCACTTGGGTCTGGGATAGAGTGAAGCGAGAGAGATCCATGTCCACCAGGTGTTTAGCTAACAAGTTCAACTTGTGGTCATAAAGTCAGAGCTGTCCTTGGATTTCTTTGAGTTGGAGGAGAATTTCCTGTTTGTCATCCCTCTTATTCTCCATGATGCATCCAAGCATAAGCTTGAAATGCTAATAAATATACACGGTCTTTAGATATTGGGAAATCCTCGACCTTTTATTACCTATGTCCGATACCCACGAATCGACAATATCCAACACTTTGTCATCAAATACAAAGCGTCACAGAACCCAAACATCAACTTCGTCTAAATCAATTTCATCCTGGATGTGTGGAGGAGTATGGGCAAGGTAAGAATCCAAAGATTCTTCAGCTGCAACGATCAGACGATGACCGGAACGAGACCATTGATGACTGGTTGGACCACCACGAGCCCGTCACGAACGGCTTCCGCGAGCCATTGGAATCACAATGATGAGTCTAGTTGGCGAGGAAAGGGGGGAAGAAGGGACTTGTGGTAAGGTAAAATTGTAGAGGGGGAGGAATAACAACATGAGGAAAAGTTGGCAGATACAAATGCATGGAGGAACAAGGAAGTAAGAAACGAGAGACGAGACATAAGAAGAGGTAATGGTGATGCCATTGTGAGGGCGGTGATGATAAGTAATGCGATACACAGTGGAGGGCTCAATCATGATGGAATGCAGGCATGGAAGGATGTACTAGGCAAGGACAAGGCGTCTTCGGAGAATCACGATCATAGATCGAATGGGATGACCGCTAGGTGGAGTGATCCTGGCATTATACCATTGGGCTAAGCAATTACTTCGCATGAGATGGTGAGATCGGAAGGCTAGGTGGAGTGATCCTGGCATTATACCATTGGGCTAAGCAATTACTTCGCATGAGATGAGGTGATGGGAGTAGGAGGAGGGTGATAGGCGCCAACAGGCCAAGGAGACGCGTTGTGACTTGCCTCGGACGACGGTCCCACAATTGGTCTCTTCCCTGTCACCCGATATGGGGGAGTTGACACATGACATTAAAAAAATATTAATAACAAAAAAATATTTTAATATCGATCATAAATAAAATATTTCAATATCCATTTTAAGAAAAATAATTCTATATCAACTCTCTATATAGACAGAGCAAGAAAAACTACTAACCCCGAGTACAACAATAAACTCGTTATGAATTGAACTTAACATGTCACTTGTGGGAATTGAACCCAAGTGGGGAGGATGACAATCATTCCTCCCAAACACCTAAACTAAACCCAATTGACAATCTTCTAATTTGTCTTTATAAATATGATGATATATTTAATAAATAAATTAAAAAAATAACATTCAATCATTCAAACTCTTTTTGAGTGAGAAAGTGTTATTCAAGGATCTCCTTTTTTACCAACATCATTTTGTACTTTGTCCAATGCAATAAACAACTTATTTGCACAAATACACTAATTTACAAGAGAAAAACAAACATAATAATAAAATATATGAATCTTAATATCATACAACTCATTAATTTTGTAACAAACTTATATTGATAAGAAATATCTCATTAATTTTGTAATAAAATTCTCATTGACCATTAAAATAAGATAACATTGAAAGCTAAAATTCCCATCAATTTTTCAAAGATGTGAATAGATTTACAATCAATTTTTCAAAGATGTGAATAAATTTACAATTGGACAAAATCTTTAAAAAACATTATTATGCCATACATAAAATAAAAATGGAATCAAGAATTTATCATCGAAAAGAATATTATTTTATTAAAAAATAGCTTACCATAATTATTACCACCACACTTTATCCACCAACAAACCATAGCCCGTTTTACTAGATAATATTGCCACCCCACTTTATCCACCAACCAACCATACCCATAGCCCCTTGTCAATAGGGATTATCGCCACCCTACTTTTACCTGGTCAACTTGTTTTATTACATTAATCAGGAATGGAAATTTATCCTCTCTTTCCATGTACGGGGCAAGGGAGCAATGGGCAAGCCCTATATATAAAATATCGGAGTGTAAAATCTTAATTTTATTAGGCAAGCCCTATATATAAAAAGTCGGAGTGTAAAATCTTAATTTTATTAGTGTTTAGTGTCTCGTGAGCTTTTTCACCCAGTAGGGATTTATTGGCGTCTGTTGTGCGGAGGGTTTGGATCAACTGTTTAGCCGGTCAGTCACAATTTCTGTCGAGACATCAATCGATTCTGCAATCAACCATAAAACAATGTAAATTTTATGGCTCCCTCTCCCATTAAATTATTTTAACGCTGTTCTGTTCTGTTTTATGTTTCTTGGGCGAATGTGACAATGGTTTGGTGTTTTATCTGAACTTCTTGTTATGGCGTAGAATGGAAATTGTTGGGTGGGGTGAATTGAATATGATGCTTGTGTTGAATTTGCAGGTCTGGAGGAAAGGTTTCATTCAAGATCACTTTGACCTCTGATCCCAAATTACCTTTCAAAGTGTAAGTTGCAGAGATGGACAAACTGGCTTTTTTATTGGATCCAGTTTTGGTCTCTGCCAATTAATGCAAATAGTGAAATGAAGTTTATTATTATTTTCCCTGGGGATGATTGCCTGCATATCAATATCAATCAATGATTTGGGTGCCCTGTGATTTGGAATTTTCCAGATTTAATGTACCTGAGGAAGCCCCCTTCACTGCAGTACTGAAGTTCGCAGCAGAGGAATTTAAAGTACCGCCTCAAACTAGCGCTATCATCACCGATGGTAAGTTCTTATTTTGAATATGACATCCCTTTAGATCCTAAAGGGTTTGGTCTGAAAGCAAAAACCTCGGAGTTATGTTTTTGAATGCTTGCATTTTTGTATGTGTGTTCACACCTAAGATCTATCTGTTCACGGAAGCAAAAACCTCGGAGTTATGTTTTTGAATGCTTGCACTTATGTATGTGTGTTCACACCTAAGATCTATCTGTTCATGGAAGCAAGTCTTTGGTGCCTAATAAAATCATTGTTTCTTTTCACCTTTTCCAGAAACTAAGACCCTTAATTGAATATAATTCATTCTGTTGACATTTATTTTCCATGGTATGTAAAATTTCTATAAATGTAAATTGTAATCACATGTTTAGTTATCTATCTCTATTGATTAGTGATCCTGATTCCTCCTGAAGGGGCTAATAAGGTGGGTGTTTCTTGCAAAGAGTAATGCAACAGTTGCCAAATGATGGTTGCAATTTCAATTTTGGTGGGAGTCATACCACACTAGCAAATTCTCTCCATGGCCAACAAAAGCCATTTAAATTTATTTCCTTTGGCCACAGTCTAAGGAGACCCTTAATTGAATATAATTCATTCTTAAATTACTGAAATAAAAAGTATACTATAATTTGCATTAGTAATGGCTTTTACTTATGATCCGACATTTTTAACAATTCTGTTGATTATATTGCATATTTTTAAGATGACTTGAACAGGTCTATTTTGAAACGAACTCATATCTTATTTGTAAATTGTTTTGCAGTTTTCCCCTCAAAGAACAGTATTTTAATTTTACCCTTTTTGCATTCCATTTTTTTTTTTGTTTTTTTCTAAATATGGTTGCTATGCATCATACTGCCTGCACACAAGCACAGCGGCCAGTTGAAACTCACAACAGGAATGCAGGTGTAGATCACAATGGCTTGTGCTTTGTTCCTAACATTCTATTAAATTAGGAGCTCTTTTACCTTATTTTTCCTATTTTGTTTTGAAACACAAATCTTGGTATGTCATCAAGATATAAAATACTCAATAATGCACTTATTTTTTCAAATGGAAATTTTGTGGTTTCTAAAGCCTTTTTCCTCTACCTTTTCTGCTCTGGAACATGCAAAATTGACAGCATTACTGGCATGTTATCTTTTGGTTCTCTTGATATGTGATAACAAAGCACATATAACTCTTTGTTATATTCTAATCCGCTGATTTTTGTTGTAACTATGTTGCTTATGATTTTTGCAGATGGTGTAGGAATCAATCCACAACAAAGTGCAGGTTTGCCCCATTTTACTTTTTTCTCCGATCTCTTATTTTGTTTTTAATTCATTGTGGTTTGCGTGATTTTCATGCATCCTCTCACATTGGCATTTTTAATTAAGGGAAATGGAGATGGAAACAAAACTTGGGAAGTGAATAAATTGGCAACTGCATAGTTTGCGAATTTTGTTTGCTTCTAAGTTATTTTTGATTTGTTCATGATTGTTGCTTCTATATGAAGATGCATGTATCTCCTTACTCTTTTAGTGTTTTCATGGATTTCAATTCCTGATAATTTCCTGACCTTTGCAGGCAATATTTTTCTCAAGCATGGTTCTGAGCTACGTCTCATTCCTCGAGACCGAGTAGGAGGAATCTAGGCTTTTATTATGCTATACTCTTAAGAAGTCTGTATCCTAGAAGAACACCAAATGACATTGCTAGCTAATATGGATGTTTCATAAGCCTCTTAAAAATCAAATTTTATTGTAAAAGGTCTCTGATCAAACATTCACTATTATATTTTTTCGAGGCTTTTACACAATTGATGCAAAAATTGGATGTGAGGTCCAAGGTATTCTTCTCTTATCTGTTTTCTTTTATACAAGGGTAATGTTCATTGAATTCCTGTCAGACCAGTCATTTGAAAAGTAAATGACAGCAATTTGAAATCAAGTAGAAATATCGAAGAATGCTGTCTACATGCCAGTTTAGCCAATATAATCAACTGCTCCTTTTAGATGAAAGCAAATTTGATCATAAAATTCAATGGCAGGCTGAAACAATAAAATATGTCTAATAATATGGTCACCTACCAGTTTGCAGAAAGATGGCAAGTGATATCATTTGAATGTTTAATTGTCCAAATTATAAGAGGTGTTGGTGCATTTTTATGGAAAAGACAGTTATTACATCTCAGTATGGTGCTTTTGTAGGATTCCAGTCTGGACTCATTATTTTATTTATTTCAAAATACTTTGTAGTTTGCAAGAACAGCAGCAAGTTTGTACTTTTCACGAGCATCTGTTATTGGGATATTATGCATGCCATTGTTGTTGATCCTTACTGTAAGGCTTGTGATTATTTTTGAATGTCACATACACAACCTGGCATGCATTTTGCAGACAGTTTGTCTCGTATACGTGTACCCAGGATTTAGCTCTTACATTATTGAGAGAAACATAGAGGAATTTATATTAATTGTGTAACACACCAGGTTTTGAACCCCCATTTTTAAATAATGTATTGTTACAATGCTGAGAGGCCAGAGTGCCCAAACAATTATTAAAAGGCCAGTGTGCCCAAGAAATGTAATGTTTTGATCATTATTAATAATAATGACATCGCTAGCTGCTAGATGGACAAGGACTAGAGTTATAGGGGGCTATGATTCCACAATAGAGGGGGCTTGAGAGGCTAAATGTTTATTCCTATTCTAATTATCCTTTTGTCTAAGGGAGGGGATCGGTTACGAGAGCTTCTTGGGTAAGGCCAGGAGGTTCTTGATTCCCCCCACGAAGTTACTTAAACCCGCCTCTGGTCTGATGGGGGGGTTTGACTAATGGTTTGTCTGTTGATTTCCTGTACCTTCACTCATTTTTTTCCCTCACGTACTCCCATGCACCCCCTAACTCCTCCATTGATCCGTCCTCATATGCGTCTTGGCTCGGGAAGGGAAACCGAGCTGTTGAAGAATTAGGCACGGGATAGTTGGCTGTCGTGGTCGCTGGTGTGATCCAGCCGTGACTTAGGGCTTGCATGTCTGAAATGCATGGGCCTGTACCCTGTTTTTCTCACAACTGCGAGTCTTGAGAGTTCCAGCATTGAGATTCTGGGCCAACTGTGCTGGAGGCCCTGGCAGGAAGGAGGACTACCTGAGGGACTGCGTGGCAGAGAAGGGTGGAAGTTCATTCTCTCGGGTGGCACAGGCTGGGTAGAAGAGAGCTGGGTACTTGGATTGTTGTGGGTGCTGGGAAACCTGTGAGAGCTTGAGAGCTGACTGGTTTGGGAACCCAAGTACACTCTGGAACCATCCTTGTGGATTCATAACCCTGGCTCGGGGGTGACACTGCTGTTGAGACTTGGAGCAGTGGTGTCTACGGTTGGGTGGAACGCCCTTGGTCTGCAGCCAGTTGGTGTCACCTTTTTATAAAGATACGTGCTCTCTGTTGTGATATTATTATCTGTGTATGAATGTATTCCGCTGTGTATTTAATTATCGTTTAATTGAATCTTAGATTATGCATGCTTGCTGCATATTGCTGTGCATGTTGTTAATTCTCTTATTTTATGCATCCTTAAATTCAAAAGAAGGTATCCACAAAAGAAAGAAGTCCAAGGGCAGGCTTGAAGGTAGCGTACCCGGCCTGTGGATGGCTGGGTATGTTACAAATTGGGACCAAAAAAGCCATTTTGAATTACATATGACACAGCTACTGAGGGTCTGGAGGATCATGGCCACTCCTTTCATAGGGAGAGAGAACTGACTGTCATTACTACTAAGGACTTGTCACTGCAACCTGCAGACTCTGAAAATAAACATGACATTATATCCAAAAGGACTACATCTGATTCAAAATGCCTTGACAGCAGGGCTGTATACTGTGGACCCATGTTCTGACTGTCGACAACTAAGATCATAAGCCCATGATCAAAGAGTTTAATCCATGGGATGTATTTCAGTAAACTTTAGCAACCAAAACATTAATGGTCCTAACAAAATGACTCTTCATAATTTGATACTTCCAGGATACTACATAGCTTTTTGATACTGAAGTGGAGGACACAGTGCTTGACTTGCCTTGTTAGTGTTCTGGTCTGGGGCTGGCTGCCATGGTTGATCCTTGATGAGGACTTGTTTGTCTGCTAAAAGCTTCCTCATGTCTCTGTACAGCTGGACTTCAGATTAGAATGACACTTTGGATTTGGAATGCCAAAACCTTGGTCAGCTCATTGTTTTTTATTAGCTGCTTGATCAGTTCCCTCTGAAGCCTCAGGTCCTCTGCCAACATCGTAAGAACTTATTCTGTGTTATCCTCCATTTGCTTTAGAACCTCAAACCTGCCAAAGACCAAATAACTTCCTGCTGCAAAGATGCCGTGACGACAAATATTTCTTCTGAGTCCGGAACTTCCTGGACCCTGCATAACCATATCTGGGCTTTCCATTAACCTCCTCCCTTTTGCTTCAGAATTCGCTGGTAGAGCTCTTTTACCTTCATTGGCAGCTCAGGACCCCTACCTGTTATTCCCCTCTTTTATTTCTTCTAGCTTAGGGGCCCTGTTCCTCTTCTTTCCGGAGCTTTCCCCCAGCCTCATTCCACTTCTTGGTGGTTGCACTTGTCTTCTGTCTGATAGACCTCCATTGAAGTTCTCCTACCCTTAGCTCTTTGATCTGACTTCTATAATTTGATTACCTGAGCTGTGAAGTGAAATAGATTTCCTTTTTCTGTCTCCCAAATTCTCTCCGCTGACCTGTTCCATTGGGGAAAAAATTGGGATGGGGGAGGGACACCTGCTTTGCTGTCCTGGCTCCCCCTGTGGTCATTTCTTCAAATGAATGAAAGGAGTGGCAGCTTTCTTTAATTGATCATAATAAAAACCGTCTTTAATATGAGGGTTGATCACAATGGCTATATTGCTTCTTCCCAATTTTTGATAAGACTTTGAAAAGATTAAAGGGATGAAATTAATCCTTGTTCTACCCAAACCGAAAAATAATAAATTTGCTATCTTTTAAACTTAAGGCAAGCCCTCCTAGGCCTAAGATTTTGGAAGTCAGGTCAATAATTTGGGAAATAAATTTTAACTTTATATTTCCATTCTGCTTCCTTTTTTAATTAAGGCTTCCACAGACCATATTTTTCATTAAATTGTTCGTCTATAGCTGTTAGATTTGCTATAAATAGTCTGCCACTTGGTTTGTCTTCCTCATTAAATGTTTGAATTTGATTTCACCAAAGTTCCTAATTGAGTCCTTGGCCTACCTGATTTGCCCTTCCAGTTCCCACGATAAACTACATTCTTCCTTTTTCATATGTTCAGTGATGATCTTTGAATCCCCTTCCATAATGACCTTTCTGAAGTTTCAATTGATTCCTACCTTATTGTCTTTGAGTGAGTTTATCATTTCTGCTTGATTATTTGTCCCTTCCAATGTTTTGGTTGAACAGGGTTAGAAAGTTGCCTTTGGTTGTCCTTTATTACACCCTCTGTTTCTGCCTTACCTTGGTTGCCTTTTGAGTCTCCATCGAAATTGATCTTTGCTTAACCGTCAGGGGGTGGTCCCATACCTGGGTCCTGATGTGACTCTCTGAATATCTGCTGTCTGGCCCTTATTTGTGGAATCTAGCACTCACACTTGATTAATACATGCCTGCTTATATAAATCTCCCTGGCTGCTTCTCATGCCATGATACAAGAGTTTGCAATTACCACCTGACTATAAGGTGCGTACAGTCGAACTCACAAAATGTTGGCTTCTCAGGATTTGAATTCTTTATACTGAAATTTGAAATCTTAAAATTTATAAAATACTACCATTATTTGTGTTTTAATTCTTCCAATGGCGCTGGTCTTAGTTTATATCAAATGTTGGTTTATAAAATTAAAATATGTATCTTGTTATATTCGTTGCCCATGGTCGTGTAAATTGATCATTCAACTATATTGATGTTCTGTATTTTCTCTTTCTTTATCAAACATGTTGCCATCAAAAGGTTATGATTCTAAATGCCAGTTTTGAAGATCTGCATCTGACATTAGTAATTACTAAACATTAAATGCCAGTCAGACAAGTGCCCCACGTGATATATACTAAGAAATCAAGCATGCCCACTTTGGTTCCAACATCCTTCTGTGATTGCGAGGATTTTTCTTTTCCAAATTTTCTTTTCTTTTTCCAAGGAAAACCTTGCAGGGAAACCCCTGGGCACTTCCTCGCATTTTGTGGATGGCACCTGTGTAAACCTGTCAGTGCTGATTATGGCGCCTAACCCAGTAGGGACATTGAGTGAGGGATGCAACAAAGGAAGCCAGTCTGGGGGATCAACCCCAAGACCTTCTGCATGAGGCTCAAATAACTTACATGAGCTAGCACTTATATCAAGCACTTTAGATTGTTGGTACCTTGCCCTCCCCAACCAGTCCTCAAGGGGCAAACATGTCACAAGCAGGATTTGAACCTGGATGGGGAGGATAACATCTTCTCTTAACCACCCAAGCTAAAGCCAATTGACAGACAATTATTGTTTTTATCATATCACCAATTAAGATTTCATAGTTTGTTTTCTTGTTAAGAATATTGGATGGCAATAATATCATTGCTATTGTGATATTGATTATGGCATATACACTCCTTGAGCCATCTACTTCTGCCAAAGTTTGGATCTCTATACCTGTACGTGACATAAGCTCTTGATCTGCCTGGTTGTAGGCTGTAGATTTAGAATGGGCTTGAGGAGGGCTTTGGATTAGATACCTATGCGAGCCAGTAAAAATGAGTCGTTCATTCAATTACTTGCTTGGTATCCAGTTGCATTCTTCTCTGGATTTCTGTTATAGCCATATGATTTGTGGGCTCATAAATATGTCTGTCTTGTTGTAAGTTCACAACCATGTTTGTGTCTGGATTCTGGAATCAGTCGGTTATCGGTTATGGTCAGTTGTAGACTCTGGCTAGTCATGTTCTTCTGTTTTATATCTAGAAAATTTGAGTAGAAAATAGCATGCTACTTGGTTGCAGGAAATCTTGTGGATATATATCGTTTTAATTCTCTTCCTCCCTACAGTTAGCCCAACTGCGTTGTATGACTATCTAGACAAATCATCTCTCACGTCAGTTGTTATTATCTGCCACTTATTTCCATGCGGAATGCTTGATGTATTCTTGTTTATTTGGCTAATTTCTATCATCCAGGCCTATGAGAGTGTTCTTATGTTCTGTTCATTATATAAATCTGATCGGTTGCTTCTTGGGTATTGTGTACTAAAGAACACTGTTATAGTTACAAATTATATGGACACTCATACGGCAGCTTCCTTTTTATAAAGCAGGCAATGGCAGGCTGAAATCCTGGTTGTGCAGATAGAGCAACCTTTAAGATTCAGATTTCAGCAGCACATTATCAATATATAAGGGTGCTCGTACCTGGTTCACAGTATTATAACAATTTTAAATATTCATCATCTCTTTAGTAACCCTTAATCAAACTGCCAGGTTGATCCTCGAATCTATGACCACTAAATATTTCCTAAATTGATATTTATACAATAGTTTGCACTAGCTATGCCTTTTACTTATGACCCTACTTGTTTGACATCTCTGTTTGTTCTATTGAATATTTTTAATATGAATCGAACAGGTCTATTTTGAAAAAAAACCCCTGTAGTTTGTTTTACAGTTTTTCCCTCAAAGAACAGTATTTTGCCCTTTTCGTATTCTATTGTTGTTTTGCCTTTTTCTATATATAGTTGCTATGAATCATATTGCAGGCACTGCATTCACAGTTGAAACTCATCCTTGTTAATTTCTTCTATTTGAGAAATTAAAACAGAAATGAAAGCGAACCAACAATGTCACCGATTAATCTATTCCACAAAGTGTTTTTTTTGCTGACCATAACCTTACCAAATAATGTTCTGATATCCAACTAAGCATAACTTCCTAACATTGACCTTTATAGCACAAGCATAGATGAATGGACATGTCATATCCCAAAGGAGTTACATATGGATATGTTGTGAAGGAATATGAGGGGTAAAATTAGTTATAATCTTGCAGAGTGTGAAGTGTCTTGAGTAAATACTTATGAGTTTGATACTTTGTTGATCGTGGTTAGATCTAACATAATTGTAGAATCCAATCAGAAATAAAGGATTCACAATGAGATACTGCAACTTGGAAGAAACTGAGTTTCAAACAATGTTACAGTGTAAAACTCAATGAAGGCCCTCTAAGGAAACTTTGCATGATAGAACAATTGCAACATGTGAGAAAAAGTTGATGTAAGGTTGCGGCCTTATAAGGGCCAGACTGGGTACACGAGAGATTTCAAAATGTGAGTCATTAAGAGTTATAACATGTTGTGAGAACTGTGAGATACGCTCAATAAAGGTCCTAAAAGTTAAACTTATTGGATGAGATAGTTACAACTTGCAAGTTATGTTATGTTAAAGGTTGCAGCAGATAAGTGTCAGGTTGTGGGTACATGAGAGACTACAATAATGAGTTGCAAGAAAGGACAAAGCTGCGATGGTAAAATGTTGTAAGCACTAATATGATCAACAAAGGTCCTAAAAGATAAACTTGTTGGATGAAATAGTTACAACTTGCAAGTCATGTTATGTTAACATTGCAGCTGATAAGTGTCAGGTTGTCGGTACATGAGAGACCATAATAAAGAGTTGCAAGAAAGAAAAAAGCCGTGATAGTAAGATGTTTTAAGCACTACGAAGGTAAGTTGCTGGATCAATGAAGTTACCACAAGAAAAACTTGTAGAATGGAACAAATCTTGTGGCATACAAGAAAGCTATGCCATTACTAGTCTATAAAGGGTGGCAAGGTTATGCCAAGGAAATCTAGAGAGACAATAAAGCTATGAGCCTTGTACAAACAAGGTTATAAAATTTTTGCAAGTTCAAGGTAAAGTTTCAGATAGCAAAGTTGTGTAACCCATAGGGAAAAGGTTCTTGAACCCTTGCAAAACAGTTTCAAAAACTAACGAGAGAATTAATGCTTGCAATCCTAAGGTTGACTAAAGCTTATAAGAGTGTAATGGTAATAATTATAGGAAATCGTAGGAGTATAAAGGGGCATTCTTACCATTGCAAATAAATATTAAGGTTGCAACCCCAGAAGTTGTGATACAAATTCAAAGTTATGAAGGTTGAAAACCCCATGGTTGCAAAGGATTGTGTAACAAGAAGATGAATGACCAAAATCTTTGGTTATTCAACTTTGTCAAGATACCATTCTAAGTAGCAAAAATGGTGGTGAAGACATGGAGCCAAATTGTGGAAGTTGAACAATTGTAATATTCAAAGACATTTGGTATTATGATCTCTTTGATTGTTGAGATTTTAGTGCAATAGTCGGATGCTCTTACAAATATACACATTTGTAATGAAGAGAAAATTTAGATAGACATTGCTAAGTTGAGATAATGGGAATAATTGGAGGTTAGTTGGGTGAATCTAGCTATTGATTGACATACATTGGTGTAAAATTTGTGGAAATTTTATGATATAATAATATGTGGTTGAGGTTGTTTATAAAACATTTGTGTAAGACTTTGAGTTAGTGGATTTTGTTTTCGTTGTTTATATAGTTGAATATAGTATGATAGACTGGAGAACCAACTATTCTTGTGCATTAAGAAGCCTACTTCATGGTCAATTCATGACAACCCTTTAATCCATATACTAACAAAACCTTTCATAGTAAACCTGCAAGTTTGGAGACAGTAGGTATGTCAAGTCCCGAGAGTTGTTTGGCAATTTGGTATCATTGTTGTAGAGTGTTTTATGAAGAGTACCTATTGTTGTGTTTCATAAAGAATGCCTAGCCACAATAGAGCTATGGTCTGAAGACTACAAGATCTGTATAATCCCAAAATTTTAGAGCATATGGGAATAGAGTGACTCAAGTTCTCTGCAAAAGTATTTGCAAGAAAAGCATGGGTAAAGTTGGTAGATGTTCCATACAAGACGATGATTTAAGGCAAAGGGAGAGTAGTTGAATTAAAACTGAAGTAACTAGAGAACAAAGTTTTGAAGGTGCAATTTACACATAGAAGGTAGTATGAGAGAAGATTCAAGAAGCCTATTCTCCCCAAAAGAAGTCAGGTTTTTTAGAAGGGTTAGAGGAGTTCTAACTTGGGATTGAAGGAGCAAGTAAATGTATGGAGCCAACTAATACTTTTCATGTCTTTGCAAGTCTCCCA
Source organism: Picea abies (assembly GCA_900067695.1). Lineage (NCBI taxonomy): Eukaryota > Viridiplantae > Streptophyta > Pinopsida > Pinales > Pinaceae > Picea > Picea abies. The sequence continues at coordinate 19,693 of CBVK0102162026.1, forward strand.
TAATTAAGACAACTAGATATCTAAGAGTATCCTAATTTCTTTTATATTAACTAAAATAACAAGTTTAGGTGCAAGGTTACTTCAACAAGAAGCCCTGTAAATTCATCGTTATTCTAACAAATTATCTTTAGAGTGGAAGCCAAGATAGAAATAAACCTATTTGACACAAGTATAAACATTGAAAAAAATGATGATTTGCTTTGGCAAAAAGTGTACTTTGGATGCTCTGAGGGTTTTCCATCTTGTAGAAGATAAAATATGTATAATTGAAGATGACTGTTGGATGCATGCCTAGTCAGGAGAAAAGACTATTTTGGGAAGAGAAGCATGCAAGGAGGAAAGGACAACTGGAAGGAAAAACAACATGTGTAAGGGTAGCAGGCGAGTCGCGCATGCAAGGAAGACCTAATGACGCTAGGGTTAGGGTTTTTGTCATGTATTGTAATGGATGATGAGCCAAGAATATAAATATGTAGTACTTAGAGGGAAAGAGAGAGACATAGGGGAACATAGAGAGATCAGATGAGAGGGGGCTCAACCGAGGAGGAGGAAGTTGTAAGAACTGTACTACTCAGTAAGATGGTGAGCTAGGGAGGTAGTGAGCAACTCGATCTCGGGGGTTAGATCATAGACTGAGGAGCCTAGTGCGATCTAGTCAGCCTCACAGGGTGTAATGATCCCAAGCCAAA
>CBVK0102162027.1:0-10556 GCA_900067695.1 Picea abies
AGGCCACTGAGTCTCCTCATCACCTCTCTAAGAGGTGGGGGACATTACACAGGGATCGAGGAGCCTATGGAAGAGAGTAAGATCTAAGATTGTAAACATATGCGTCGTGATATATTACTGAAACATAATAAAGAGATTGTGAGCCAAATCTTTGTGGATGTAGCCCAGGAGGGGGCTGAACCACGGTAACACCTGTGTTATGTGAATGAATGTATGCATCTTTATGGATGATTAATTGTTGAATGTTAGATGAATGAATTAACTAGTTAGATATGGTATTCTACATGCATGAATATAATATTGCTATAATTAGATGTTAGACTGAATGATTAAAGATTATAAAGTACAACCGCAGATCTCCATTCATTCCCAGGTTGCAAACACCTAAGTATTGTAGCCACCCATAGAGCTATTTCAGGTGAGACTGCACAATACACTCTGTGTGCTGCGTTTCCTTTTGGTCTACCAGAGGGGCCGATAGTTTTAAAGGGATTTTGTTGGGACTTATTAAATATGAACCAGGGTCAATCTATGATAATAAGGTAGGATCAAAATAACCCATAAAGAATCGTAAGTAGAAAAAACAAAGACCAATGAATGGGTAAAGCCAACAAATGGTTCCGTTGTCGGTTGGTTGGGAATGTGATGGGATTGAGTATGTGAGATTTACGGAAGACGCGTAAAAAAGAATGTCAGATCGGACAACAAGACGTTGAGAGAAGGAGAATCTAAAAGGGGATGTTGAAATCGTGGAGTCCAACGAAGGAGGAGATAGAGATCTGGTTGAAGACAAAGGAGTTAGAGTTTGTGTAGAAAGATAACAAAAACCTGAAGTTGACACTGCGGAAATATCTGGACAAGTACGTTTTTAGTTACTTGCATGCAGTATTTTTCTGTGATTTCCCGCATGTATTCAAGGAGTGGATAAAAAGGTTGAAAAACAACCATCCTACAAATCGGATCAGATAGCTAGAGTGGAAACCTAAAGAGATCACGCAGTTACAACGAGTTGATAATAAGTTTACGCGTGTAGTAGATTTTTGGTTAGACAACATTGGTGCAGGATTTATCACATAATTTGCGGTAGATACAATGAAGTCTTACAACGCAGTTGAACAAGAGTTCTTGAAGGGACCTCGAGGTAGGTACATCAGATCGTTATATACTTCTATGAAGATATTACTATATAACAAAGGTGTAATGACAATGGAGTTAGAAAACTAAACTTTTCTGCATGCATGGGGGAGGGGGGGAAACATTGACAGGAGAAGGAGAAATGGAAGAAGTGGATAAAGGAAAGGAGGAGGCCTTGGACCCAATTATGATGGATGAAGACTAGATCAAGCGGATTAGGGAAACAACTGGAAAAATCTGTAGTGGAGTACCCTACCAATATAAAGTGAACACCAAGAAGAGAGCCGTAGCCACGAGGGAATGCTTGGCAAGTGATGAAGAAGAGGTGGAAGATCTTCGACTATGGAGCAGATTGAGGAAATCCTGCATGTGACATATGAGAGGAAGAAGAGAGGTCCAAGAGTGGGAATAGAAGACAACACTCCTATCCATATGAGTGTCAATGTGGAACCCATAAACCCATGTGCGACTAATACACCAAGAAGAACACAACCATTTAGACAACTGAATTTCGGGAGAAGGAAGGTAGCAGGAAGTACATCTACATAAGGAACAACAACTGGGGGAGCTAGTTTAGGAAGTATTAGTCAAGTATCTACACCTCCAAGGTATTAGTTCAACATTCACGATGGTAGGACATGATCCCACCATCAGGTTACTAGAATTCAAAGGAGAGGTGTTGGAGGACCCTCAGAAGCACCTGTTTATTTGTGAAAAGATCTGGGAAGCAAAACAGATCATAGACGAGGAAACTAAACTTGCGCAGTTAGCTATCACACTAAGAGATCGTGCATTGGATTGGTACATGAGTTTCGTTGCAAATAGTCCACCAAGAACAACCAGAACGATTGGACATATAAAAAAGCTAGTGATAAATGAGTTCCAAAAGCCTAGTTTAGAAGATCAATACATGAACGAGATGATAGATATTAGATAGAAACCAAGAGAATTTGTATGGGAGATTGACCAAAGATTCAAGCAATTGAAGGGAAAGCTAAAGTATGTCATGACAGATATGCAACATAGACATTTGTTCGTCAATTCACTGCTACCACACTTGAAATACTTGTTGCGACAACAGGAGTTCCAGACACAAGCAGAGGCTCTATAGGAAGCCCTACAACTAGAAGAGAACCAATATCAGAAGACATATCCAGCCATAGAGGAGATGGAGGAACTGAAGAATTTAACATTCTAGCTAAACTAGAACAAAGGTAAGGACAAAAGAGAAGTCGTTTGGTGTACCACATATAGGAAAGAAGGACACCATAAGAACGAATGCTCAACATTCGTGCAGTACATGGCAATAGGAATGCCAAACACGTTGCCAACATGAGGACTATGGTTTGAGATCTGTAAGAAACAAGGGCATGATCCATATCACTGCCCCATGATGCATAAGTACCAGACAGTATCTAAGAGCTCATATTGCAACTTTTGCAAGTCAGTAGGCCATGATGACAAAGATTGCAGGACCATGGATCTCATGAAGGAAAGAAAATCAGATGCGTACATGGTGCAGGTATAAATGATGATCGGGAAATACGCACCATAGTTTAACCAAGTACCAGCCCCGTATAACACTGCGCAACAATAGTATAGCATTGTGCAACGACGATATAGCACTGCGCAACCGCAGTACAATATCGTGCAGCCACACTATAGTCCCACACAGTATAACCATACGCCTCAGTACAATGCACCACGAGGGGATTGAGTTGGCTACAGAGGTGGAGGAAGAGAAAAAGGAGGCTTTGGAAGAGGTAGAGGACCAGTGGTATGCTACAATTGTCAACAACCATGATACTATGCAAGAAAATGTCCACTTCCACTCGCGATGTGTATGTATTGTCATGCATTGGATCATGACACAGAAGAATGTCTGACACTATTAGGGACGATCCAGGAGAAGAGAAATCATAGCAATCAAAATGTTCAGTGGATTTCGGCAGAAGCAAGGGATGAAGGAAGAAAAATCAACATAGTTACGTGGGGAGGAGCTAAAATAGGAAACGACACAGTAAGACAAGAGCCAACAGAACACCAATGGGTGAAGAAGAATGCCGAACCAAAGAAGTAGTTTGATGCGCAGAACGAAAATGAGATATTCAAGTAGGCTAGATAATAATTCATGAAGCCAGACATTGCATCGACATCAAATACGCAACATAATAAGGAAGTACCAGTGTACGAGATGCCTCCATCGTTGGATCACACCAAAGAAGCACATCCCTCGAGACAAGTAAGTACTATTAAGGGTTTTTTGCAATCATGTGTTAAACTACTAAATGATCCATCCTCTGTTAAAGTATTACAAAATATGCTAGAAAGATGTAACATAGAGGCATAAGGAAAGATAGAACATAAAACAATTAATCATCTGCATACAAGAAGGAGAACAAACATAGAACTAAGACTGAATGCCAACATTGGAGATATTATACTGGATTTAGGATCCGAAGTAAATGTGCTACCCAAGAAGACATGACAATGTATGGGAGAACCCACATTAGGATATTAACCTGTTTAGCTGAAACTAGCAAATCAACACAGATTTCTTCCAATTGGAAGACTAAAAGGATAGACAATAGATTTGGATGGAGTGTGTACTAAAACCGACTTCGAAGTAATATAGATAGTGGATGGCACAACACCTTACCCAACATTGCTTGGCTTGGATTGAGCATTTGACAATCATGCCATAATCAACTTAAAGATGAGGAAGATGACATTCGAGTTAGGAGAATACAGAGTCATTGCACCATTGGACCCATTTGAAGGGGAAAAGTTTGTAGAACCTACTTTCTTGGACCTGGAGGAAATTAACCAGTTGTACAAAATAACCGCACGAGAAGAAGATTATGTGAACCCAATTGCAGATGGGGTACTTAGTTGGAGAAGAATCGCCTCATGTGTGTTAGACTCAGATACATGTTTAGAAAATTGGTAGCAGAGGTTACATGAAGTCTCCACAAGAAGATGCGTAAGAATAGACCGCGCAGTAAGATGGGTAGGTACAAAGATAAGGGAAATTCCCAACTTCTATGGGGTGAATGACTTAGAAACATTCTTAACACGATATGAAGATGAAATGTTAGAAAATTAGAGGCTCTTAGCCCTGGATATAGCACTCAAGGAAACACCTGCAAGACGGTGCGGTGCGCACAAAGAAACAGTTAAGGATTGGTACCAATGTCAGCAGTTACCGCGCATTAGGTTTGGCACGGAACAGGGAAGAAACTAACTGCAGAGATTTGATGGACAGGTGGCACCAATAGAACACTTGGAGAAGTGAAGAACGCTATGGAGAATGACACCAACATAGGAATGACCTTATCATTTTGTTCACACAGTAGAAGGGATCCTAGCAAACTGGTATACAGACCAGGAATTGCATAGAGGAAGTACAAACTGGACAATATTACAACAGAACTTTACAGTCACTTTCTCATTTGAGCATGAGAACCCCAACATAGAATCAACACTTAACAAATCAGAGAGGTGATATTCACTAAAGAACCGAAAGTTGAACTCATGACAGAATAACAACAACAAAACAAACAGAGTAAAGGAATCACTGTCATGTTACCATGTGGAGGAAGAAGCACTAGATGAAGATGACCCGCAAAATATTCAGATTGAGGAAGTTGAAGGCGAAAGAGAAGTGGAAGGTCCACCTATGGAATCAAAAGTATTTGCTGTACCGATCAAGGTGAAGAAATTCAACATTGGGACACTTGAGAATCCCAAAATGGCCAACATTGGAGACTACTGGGATGAACAAAAAGTGGGAAGCATAACAAATTTACTATGCGAGTACAATGATCTGTTCCCAACAATGTTCACAAAAATGAAAGGCATAGCATAAGAGCTAGGTGAAATGAAGATACCTCTCAGAGTAGAGGCAAGACCGATAAGACATCTACCATACAAACTAAGCCCTATATATAAACAAAAAGTCAAAGCCAAAATCGATAGGATGTTGGAGGCTGGAATCATAGAACCTGTAGAGGAATCTGAATGGGTAAGCCTGATGGTAGTTCAGGAGAAGAAACAAGGGGGGATAAGGATATGTGTCGACCTTAGGAAGCTGAATGATGTGTGCCTACATGACCCGTTCCCTACTCCTTTCACATATGAGGTGTTGGAGAACGTATGAGGACAAGAAGCTTATTCATTCATCGACAGATTCTTAGGATACCATCATATCAAGATAGCCCCATAAGACAGATACAAGACCACTTTTTCCATGGAATGGGGATCCTACCAGTACACAATCATGCCGTTTGGAATGAAGAATGCACCAACAATATTTTCCAGAGTAATCATAGTTGAATTAAAACAATTCATCCACCAGTTTCTAGAGGTATATCTGGATGATTGGACAGTCTATAGTCTATTGAAATACCATGTCAGGGTGTTGAGGTTGATGCTAGAAAGATGCAGGCAATGTCGTATATCGTTAAATATCAAGAAGTGCATCTTCTGAACACCCTTTGGGATACTATTGGGCCATATAGTATGCAAACAAGGCTTGCTAGTAGATCTTACCAAGATTGCAGTAATTGTTAATCTACCGCCACCAAAATCAGTCCGTCAGTTAAGAGAAACATTGGGACACACATGATACTACATGAAATTTATAAAAGGGTATGCACAGATCACTGCAGCAATGGATAAATTGCTAAGAAAAGACAACAAGTTTCAGTGGAATGAGGACTGTCAGGGAGGATTGGACACCCTGAAAGATAAGATGGTAATCGCACCAATACTAGTATTCCTAGATTGGGAAAAGACATTCCATGTGCATGTAGATGGATCAACCATAGCACTTGGAGCTATTATAGCCTAGCCAAGATCAGGAGAATTGGACCATCTTATAACATTCGCTAGCAGAAAACTGTCAGAATCAGAGCAGAATTACAATACCACAGAGAGAGAAGGCTTAGCTATGGTCTATGTGCTTCAAAGGTTCAAACATTATTTATTGGGAAAACATTTCAAGATGTTCACAGACCATCAAATCTCAAATACCTCGTCAATGGGGGGGGGGGGGAGAATTTGTAGATGGTTATTGTTGTTCCAGGAATTTGAATTTAAAGTGATAGTCAAACCAGGGAAGTTGAATGCAAGACCTAATCACCTGTCAAGGATCACTAATGGAGAGGAACCTACGAATCTAGAGGAAAAATTTCTCGATGCCCAGTTATTTTCAGTTCAAGTAGCCGATGCATACTTCACAGGCATCATTCAATACTTGAGTACAGGGACTGCACCACAAGACTTCAACACTGCGCATAAGAAAAATATAGTAGTCAGGGCTGCAGACTATTAGTTGATTGCTAGACACTTATACAAAATGGGTGTAGATAACATCTTGAGAAGATGTGTTCTAGCATGAAATACCTAGGATTTTAGCAGAACCCCATGGGGGAATAGTAAGAGGACATTATGCAGGAAAAGTCACCGTGCATAAGGTATTGCGCGCAGGACTATGGTGGACAACTGTTCACAGAGACTCAAAGGACTACTGCCAGATATGTGATGTATGTCAGAGGGTCGGTAAACCGGATATAAGGGACAAGATTCCCTTGAGACCACAAGTAACCTTGCAGGTATTCGACAAATGGGAAATAAATTTTGTGGGGCCAATTAACCCACCAACAAAAATGTCAGGAGAGAGGTACATTATTATTGCAACATAGTACTTAACAAGATGGACATAAACAACACCAGTAAAATATTGCAGCGTAGAGACAACAATAAACTTCTTGTTTGAGCAAGTAATCACTAGATTTGGATGCCCAAGGATTTTGATGAGTGACCAAGGTACTCACTTCATTAACACTATTAAGGCTATGACTGAGGAGTTTGAAGTTTATCATCAAAAGATCACACCATATCATTCTCAAGCAAATGGAACAGTGGAAGCCATTAACAAAATCCTTGAGAATGCACTGACAAATATCTGCAACGTTAATAGGGACGATTGGGACTTGAAGATACCAACAGTGCTGTGGGCATACAAGACCACATGCAAGAAATTGAGAGGGAATACACCATTCAGATTGGTGTATGGACAAGAAGCAGTGGTGCCATTAGATATTTTGGTACCTAGTTTGTGCGTAGCAACAATTACCAACATGATAGAGCGAGGCACAATACCTAAAAGGCTAAGTCAACTGATGATCATGGAGGAAGATAGGATTCTAGTAGGGTTTCACCAAGAAGTACAAAAAGAAAGGGAAAAAACTTGGCATAATAGACACATCAAAAAGAAAAATTTCAAGGAGGGAGACTTAGTCTTGGTATATGACAGTAAATCTCTTCAACACCCAGAAAAAATCAAAATGCATTGGTTAGGACCATACAAAGTAAATACTGTCACAGATGGGGGAGCTATACAGTTGAAGGATTTAGGAGGAACATAACTCAGAGGGATGATCAATGGGAGTCGACTGACGTTGTATAGGGATAGTCGGCCTCCTAACACTTGAACCAAAAAAATAAATAAATAAGCGCAACAACAGAGGGATTACCGCGTTGGACATAAAAAAATAACAACAAAGACATAGCATGCCGAAAAGAGAATGTTCACGTACATTCATAAATGTTAGCGTGATGAATAAATGACCAATGATCACTAAAAGGCAGAAACAACGGAAATGACGGGTACAACAAATAGGTGCCAACGGATGGAGGCTATCAAAATTGAATGACAAGAACGATTGACAGGACACTGCATTAATCGTGCCAACCAGCAACGGAAAGAGAATTCAATGGCAAGTACGCGGGAAGCGCCAGTTCATTTAAAATGCAAACTGGGTAACGTCTCCGAGAAGTTTCACACGATTCCTATATAAGGTAAGCATGCGGGGATCAGAAGGGTTATTGTGAAATTGAGAAAAACACAGAGAGAAAGAGTATACGGATAAGAGAGCGAGTTTGCAAAAGTTATAGAGCCAACTAATCTCTACAAAGAACATTTTTACCACCATGGCACCACCCAATCTAGGAGTGCCGAGCCAAGCATGGAAGACGACCTTGAAGCAACCTCAGATCACCTCAGCAACCATAGGCAAGTGAACAAGAACCACCTTGGCCTACAAAATTCTTCAACTTGGACGAAATTCCGTCACCCAATATGGAACTAGGAGGGCCCACACCAGTGGTGGAAGAAACCCAACAAACAACACCAATAGGCATGGATATCGATATGCCGGAAGTAGGACAGAGCCAATAGACCCAGGATGCGAGAAATCCTTTGTGCTTTGAAAACCCGGAAGAATCCCCGAGGGTTAATGGGACAGTCCCAAACTAGACATAAATGACCCCACCAGAAAGGTCACACATAGCCATGCCGAAGTAGCCACAGGAGGGCCTAGTAGAAGATGTCACCGACTGGGCAGAGGCATATGAAAAATAGAGAACAATGGAGGCTGGAAACTCAAGTTAGCCACCATAGCGGAAGGGAAAACACCCAGTAGCAAGATCACCGCGCAGGAAGGTTGCCACAACCATAGTATTACCATGCATTCCAGAAGGGTTACATGTTGCGGCTAACTTGTCAGGCCATGTGGAAAACCTACAGTACTTAGATCATGATGTGACAACACATAAAAGTTTTCGGAGTTTTCAAAGCAAGTTTACCTGGATATTGTGGGTATATGACACTTCGGTGAACCAATTAACCAACCAAAACAGTGGGCAGCCGGACTAGCCAACACCGAGATTCTAGCTCTGTTGGAGATCCCTCACTTTGGAAGGGGTCGAGACGTAAGAAACTGATGGAAGTTACCCACAGAGGATACCTATGGGTGGAAGAGCCCGTCTCGATAGACGTAGAGCTCATTATGTATATTATAGGGCTGCCATCTCGGGGGGGGGGAGACACCCGCGTAGTCCCTTGATGAAAAAAAAGAGAAGGCACTGGACGAGGAAATGAAGAAGACGTATGGTACATAAAGAGGGTCATGCATAATCATAATTAAGCACATTAGTGACGCAACAACAAGGATGGCCACAAAAATGATGGCGCACAAGTTTCTTAGGAAGTGATGCAAGGAGGAAGTCCTTGCCGGGGTCGTCACAGCTGCAACACAGTGTGCGGAGGGCACTGCACTTAGCTGGGCCCCGTACTTGTTAAATCTATTCCTTGAAGACTGCAATGATGCACAAGACATGGGGACATAATTTCACTATTTTTGGCTACTCATCCTGATCGCCTTGGTCAAATGGAGGGAGCCTAAGCATACATATTTTTCCGAGAGATCCACGCGTTTCTGTGCAGCGCGATACCTATCATTGGGGAGCACTTCATACCCTAAAAACAAAAGTGCGAATGCATGCGTGTTTGCAGGGTATTACAATGACCTGCAGGAAAACATTTCTAATACTTGGTGGATTATGCCAGAAGTGGTCACGCAATATCAGTGAATAAACAACTTTAAAGCAACCAGGCATGTAGTATGGATCCAAGCATGGAAGGATCCCAAGAAGGAATGGCTACAACTGCGGCACTGCATCAAGGAGGAGGATGTAGAAATGGTCATCAAGGAACACGATGACTGGAGGGTTCCAGGTTTGAATCAAGAGATGTCCGAGGATAAGGAGGCTGATGCAGGGAAATAATAGACACCTGCAAGAGACAAAACGATGCCTAAGAAGCCAAAGCCACGTCAAAACTCAATGCAACAAAAGAAAGGGGGTGCATCCAGGAAAGGTACCCAGGCGGGGAAGAAGAACAACACCTAGGTGCTGCAGGAACAAGAAAAGGAGATTGAGACAACACAGGGGACCACATTAAGTGCTACTCAACAGGAGAAAGGCTAGACCAAGAGGCCAATCATACAAACAGGGGGTGCATGCAAGAAAACTAAGGCGCACAAAATGCCACCAGAATATGTTGGAGTCCTATAATTATAGGCGAGTCGATTCTTCGACTGTTGATTTGGCATTTTCTCTCGTGATGATGAAGTCTGGCTCAGGTGATTCCGCTTCCTCCCTGATCAAAACAAGTACAGGTTGCAGAATAAGATTTTGGGATCATCCCAATGGATAAAAGCACCAGTCTGCATGTTCAGAAGTCTGTGGTTCTTGACACCTCCTGAAAGAAGCTGCCATCCCCAGGTGGAGCCTATGTTGGAGTCCTATAATTATAGGTGAGTCGATTCTTCGACTGTTGATTTGGCGTTTTCTCTCGTGATGATGAAGTCTGGCTCAGGTGATTCCGCTTCCTCCCTCCATTCTTGTCGCTAAATCCCCCATCAACCTGCTGCATCCTTCATCCACGCACTCCCTTGTCCTATGGCCCCATTGATTAATTTTCCCGCCACCCTGTCCATAAACAAACAGACTTAGGATAAACAAAACTATTAGTAAAGTTAGTCTAGATTAAAATTGATTAATAAATAACTATTTAA
>CBVK0102162057.1:0-11522 GCA_900067695.1 Picea abies
ACACACACACACACACACACACACACACACACACACAATTTTCACTCTCTCTCTCACACACACACACAATTTTCACTCTCTCTCTCACACACACACTTTGAGTCTTCTTGATGCTTGGAAAACAAATTTATTATCACAAGAACTTCAACTTCAACTTTTTGTGAATTTAAGATTGTTTTTAGTTGGAAAGAAAATTGTTCGACGAAGGGTTTCTAAGGAATTTTCACACACACACACACAATAATTATACTGGCACTACCCCTAATGTTCCCATCTTTCTCCCGTAGCACTTCCCACGTGGACCAGTCCCCTCCCTATGGAAGAAGATTACCTGGACTACTTGGACGATCCTTTTATGGGGGCCCAAATCTGGGTAAACCTCCCCATCCAATTCTCCCCCTCTCCTGGTCTCCATCTCGACGTCACCCCTCCCTCTTTCCTCCCACCTACCTCTATTGAAGCCCCTACAACTCCCTTGACGACACTCCAGATAATTGTCGCCTCCTCCCCTCTTCTCCCCCTCCACCCCCGTCCCATCACTAGTACCTTCCCATATACTCCCTCCCCTCCCTATACCTCCCCCTACACTCACCCTCCCCTTCCCATTATGGCCCTCCTCGTTCATTGGATCATAGTGCTCTTTTGCACTCCTCCTTTCTTGCTACCAAAGTCTCCCCACAGGTCGCTGAAAAACAAGGATTTGTAGGTCCCTACCTAGATGCAGATCTAGTGAGCGGGTGAAATGATCTTCCCTCCCCGTCGTTCTCGACGACAAACCCATTATCTGACTCATTGATAGATTTATACACCAACCAAAAGTGTGTAAAGAATAAGACAAATGAGGTAACCTGGTTTTGGGTGATGATGTAAAACTGAATGATATTACTTAGATGGAAAGTGCCTCATTAGTGGGTCACTTCACCAATTGATGCATGCCAGGGGAGGTAATGCGCAAATCGAAAAAGATCCATTTCTTCCCCATTCTTGGCTACGAACCAAAATGCCTTACCTTAGCAAAAGGTTGGTTGGCCTGGACAACCAGATCCACAACTGATGTTGATAAACTTCTCCTATCCCATTGGAGCTGGGGCTCGCGGGATCTCTTCCTCAAAAAGTGGACTATGGACTTTGATTCCATGACTAAACAATTGGCCATTACTCCTATTTGGGTGAGACTGAGTGGCCTCCCTCTCATCATCTAGTCTGAGGAGGTCTTCAAAGAAATAGGTAATGCCTTGGGTTTTTTTATGAAGTTGATTCCTCCTATAAAACTACAAGATACATGGGAATGGATAGAATCTTGGTGGGGTTAAAGATCTTAGGGGGTCTTGTTGACTCCATATCCATTCAACTTGGGAAAAATAATTACCATCAAAGCCTTCATTATGAGGCTATTTATTTTCTCTATGGAAAATTTCTTTCCTACGACAATTTTTATAAAGACTATGAGAGATATCAATGCCAAAAACTCTTGGTAAAGAAATCAAAGCTTTCTTCACAAGTCATCCCATCCAAGTTTGCACCTTCCCTCTCAGCATGGGTCACACCCTGGCTTTGGACAATGCAAGCAGACTAGTACCGAATGGGCGACTCCAAACATGGTGTCAACATCTCGCCCCCATTAGGAGTAGGTGAAGGTATCTCTTATGGTAAGTCTAATACACTCTTTGTTTATTCCTCATCTCCTTCATCTAATTCTTTACTAGATGGCACTCTCCCTATTCTCCCCCTGGCCACCCACCATCAGATTAGGATTTTCTTACTGGACTCTCTAGCCTCTCCATCCCCCTCTTCTCTCCCCTCATTCCCCTCCCCACTTGTTCAGTCACCTCCCCCTCCTCCCCTCTACCATATTGCCCCCTTCTCCCCCTCACCCCCACCTAGATCTCTCCCCCTGGCCACCCACCATCAGATTAGGATTTTCTTACTGGACTCTCTAGCCTCTCCATCCCCCTCTTCTCTCCCCTCATTCCCCTCCCCACTTGTTCAGTCACCTCCCCCTCCTCCCCTCTACCATATTGCCCCCTTCTCCCCCTCACCCCCACCTAGATCTGCCAAAATACAATTTGTGATCCAAAAATAAACTCCCTCCTCCCTAGTCTCTTAGCATAGAAGGGGGCTTAGGCTAGCTGTCAAAATAATCTCTGAACCCCCCCAACGTGGCAAGAAATCCTATCTCTCCATTGCTCAACAACAAGATAACTCATAGGTTCGCACCAGAAAACAACAATCTCTAATTGGGGCTCTTAGAGAAATCCCCCCCGAGCCCCCCTACCCCCCAAATGATCATCCTCTCCCTCAATTGCAGGGGCATGGCCAACCCCTAAAAAAAACTAGCCATTAAAAGGTTGGTGGATCTACACCAACCCTGTGTAATTTTACTACAAGAAATCATGTTGGAAGGCAAAAAATCTCTCACAACCCTATCCCCTCTTTTTCCAGGATGGGGTTTTACCTCGGTGGATGCATCTAGGTATTCGAGAGGTCTTATAACATGATGGAAGGTGAAATCTCTCAATCTTATCAACTCGTGGGATATGAAATACACCCTTGGGACTGTCTTCTACTCATCAAACCTAGATTTGGATCTCCTTATAACAAATTTCCATGGGTAATTTTCAGGTGACATGGAGTTGTTTTGGAACAAGACTCTTCTCTCTCCTTCTCTCAAACAAGGACATACAATAATCGGGGGAGACCTAAACTTTACTCTTGGAGCTAGTGAGGTTTGGTGCTCTTTGGCACAACTAGATAACCTAGTAGGTTCTCTCATAAAAATTATGGAAACAACCGGCTTCATTGATCCGTCTTTTTCACCTAGAGAAATATGTGAAATGACGAAGCCCACATTACCAAACGGTTGGATCATGACCTTCTCTCTAAATATATGTTGGAATCCCCATTCAGAATGTGGAAATAGGTCACCTCCGGGGGTGACTCAAAACATAGCCCCATCCTCCTGTAAATCACCCCTTGCACCCTTCAAATTAAACTCCTAGCAATCCTCCAAAGTTTCCAAAATGACAAAAGTCTTGACCCCAATTGGCTACCTATTGAATTCTACCTCAAGTGCTTTAAATTTGTGGGTCGAGACTTAGTAGTAGTGGCGGAATACTCAAGATCGACCAGAAAGATGCTACAAGCATTCAATGCCACCTCCATTGAAGTCATACCGAAATAAGATAATCCCTGATCATTAAACCAATTATGGCTAATATCCCCATGAAACAACAATTACAAAATAAACACAAAGTTGATCGCAAGAAGGATTTTGGATTATCTGTCGGACAACATCTCCTAGGAACAATTCAGGTTTTTAAGAGGCCGCCAAATTCATGAAGCAATTAGACTTGCCCAAGAATGCCTACACACCATCCATACCATAAAACAAAAATGGTCACACTTAAAGTGGACCTCTCCAAGGATTTTGACAGGGTAAGTTGGCTATACCTAATGCTTCTTATTATTCAAATAAGATTTAGTAGCTCCTTTGTTTCATGGATCATGAATTGTATTGGAACCTCCTCCTTTGCCATCCTCATCAACGGTTCCACTTCTCCTTTCTTCAAGCTAGAAAGAGGTCTATGTCAAGGCTGCCCCCTTTCCCCACTACTTTTCCTACTTGTAGTAGAAGGCCCCAACAGACTCATACACAAGGTGGTTGATTCAAGAAATCCCAAAGGGATCATGGTAAGATCATCCTTCTCACTTACATATCTTGTTTTTGTTGATGACATCCTCATATTTTTCTATGGCAACATCACATCCATTCAACACCTAAACAAATTCCACAATCTCTTTTGTAAAGCCACAAGAATGAAAATAAATGAGGAAAAATCCTCCTTTTTCTCTCAGGGACTGCTAGAGGAAACACAACAACAAGAAACACACATCCTAGGCATCCCCCACATGACCCTGGACTATGGGTTCAAATACCTTGGCTTCCACTTGAAAGCAAATGGTTATGTTAAAAAAGATTGGCTTTGGCTGGTGGCAAAAATTGAGAAAAAAATCAACACTTGGTGTAACAGATGGCTCTTCAGAGAATGCAGATTGGTACTCGTAAAATTAGTCCTAGAAGCAATCCCAGTTTATTGGATCTCTCTCACCTAGGTCGCCAAAGGAATCCTCAAAAAAATTTGGTATCTTTCCTTAAGATTTCCGTGGTCTGGTCCCTCCATGCATTGCTCCCTAGTTCTTGCTTCTTGGAAGAAGATTTCCTCCCCAAAGTAATCGGTGGGTTGGGGCCTAAAAATAATTTGTCTTTTACTTAGGTCCTAACAACTAAAAATTCTTGGATCCTAGTTCATGGGAATGACCTTTGGTCCAAATTCCTTCAAGTAAAGTATTTCCCAAGAGAATCAAGGGAGGATTGGATTAGAAATCCATCCAAAAGTTTCGAAAAAGACTCCATGGGCTGGAAAGCAACCCTTGAAGATTTCCCTCTTATTGGTAGATACCTAATCTAGAAAATTGGAAATGGACATCATATTATTATTGAAAAGGACCCCTGGATTGGTTGTGAGAACAACCACATTCTACTAGAACCCCTCATAAATTCTCTAAATTCTCAAGGGTTCTTCTACCTAAATCAGGTTTGGATTGGTAGATGGATGGAAGTCCATGAAATGGGCATGGAGGGAGAGAATTCTCAGAATTGGTCTGGCTATATCACTGCACTCAACCAATCCAAGGTACACTTATCAGACCAGGAGGACACCATCATTTGGTCTCAGAGTCCAAGTGGAACCTACATACCCAAATGAGGATACAAAGTCCTATCCTCAACGAATAAGGATGTCCCTCTCCCCTAGTGGGGGGAATTACTCTAGAAATTAAAATGCCCACCTAAGTCCAAGATATACATGTGATGTCTCCTCCTCAACAAAGCACCAACCTGGTACAAGCTATAAAGAAGGAATTTCACAGGGTTGGGTAGATGTAGCCTCTGTAAATCTGATCATGAATCCAATATTCATCTATTCCTGGAATGCTCCTACACCAAGGAGGTATAACAACACCTCACCATGGAATTGGGACTAGCCTGCACCATTTCAGGTACATCTGTTGAAGAAGGTTTATATAACTTGCTCTCCTCCCCAAATTTCTTTCCTTTTAAATCCCTTCCTCTCATCGCCTCCTGGGGCATATGGCTTGCCCATAATCATGCCTTTTTTGAAGACAAGTTTCTCCCCCCCACAACATGCGCATCTTAATCCTTAGCCATCCTTTCCTCCTATCCATAATTCCCTTCCCCTTCCCCTCCCCCCAAAACCATCTCCATCGTCCAAACTAACCACCCCTGGGATTTCTTCGACGAAGCCGCCCAAGGACAACCCTCTTGGGGAGGGGCAGGGGGTGTTATTTTTTATTCTAAAAAATAATTTTATTTCATTCTCTGCTAGATTGGGCTCGACCACAAACAATCACAGTGAACTTATGGAACTCAACCTCACTCTTCTTCTAGCAAAGGAAAAAGGCACCACCAATCTTCACATTTATGGGGACTAAAAAGTTGTCATAAACTAAATGAATGGCACTTCCAGACTTCACAAATACTCTCTTTGACCTATTTTCTCCAAGAATCAAAGGCTCACAATTTTTTTCTCTCACGTTGATTACTCTCATGTCTATAGGCAACATAACCAAGAGGTCGATGGACTCTCCAAAAGTGGACTAGAAATGGATAGGGGAGTCTGGAAAATCTGGGAGAAATGCCCGGACATTGACAAGGAATATATTCACAACATTAGGTTTTAAATTAGGGTAGATTTGCATTTTTGTTTACTCTCAGACTCGTTTTGTATAGACTGTAGCCGCTTTATGATCATTAGCAGTTTTTGGTTGCTACCTTCCATTCTAGATCTGCTTCAGAAGGCCTCGATATTTCATGTTGCTACCTTCCATTCTATATGAATGATACCCCCTGGGATGAAAATGTACATACCCTTTCTTTTTGTAAGTTGGTCATTTGTGAGCAAGACATTAAATGATCTCTTTAGACAATGTAATATTTTTTTGGATGTTGTAAGGCATCACATTTTTTACAAGTATCAATGCCTCTAGAATGCCACAGGACATCTATAGATGTAATTTTATTCCTTATGTAATAAAATTACCTGGATGTTGTAAGGCATCACATTTTTTACAAGTATCAATGCCTCTAGAATGCCACAGGACATCTATAGATGTAATTTTATTCCTTATGTAATAAAATTACCTATTTTTTTCCTTGGATATATATATATATATATATATATATGAGGTAATATCTCATGGGAAACCCCATATTACTTCCCCACTTTGTGGATGGTAAATGGGGTAAACCGTCGGCCTTGATGTTCGTGGCAGGCCTAACTCCAAGGGCGAACAAGAGATTCAAACATGTGACCTCCTTCGCTAGGGATAACTTCACGTCTGGCTCAGAACCACTTGAGCTAAATATATATATATCATTCATCCAATGGTCTAATATATCATTCATCCAATGGTCTAATATATTTTTTCCAACTTACAAGATCCATGGAGAGGCGTGATATGGAAGTGTGACTTGGCTTGAGAAGGCAAGAGGAAATGAAGGTACCGTAGCTTAAATAATAAGAGACCAAGTCTCCACACACACATATATATATATATGCAGACTCGATCTCTTATTATTTAAGTTATACTAGCAAGCGAACCTTCATTTCCTCTTGCCTCCTCAAGCCAAGGCGCACTTCCATATTAGGCCTCTCCATGGATCTTGTAAGTTGGAAACTGCTTATCAGACCATTGGATGAATGAAATTGCAACCTTTTATTTGTTGTACCTTGAAGCCTATTCTTTAATTATTCGCAACCCTTACCCATGGTTATTCCTTCCTCACAAGGATTGGAAAGTTCAAAGTTAGTGCATTCTTCGATCAATGCATTTGACCTTGGGATTGGGTGTCATGTTTACATGATTCTTTGGAAACATTGAATTGTTACATGATAGGTTGACATCATATAACTGTGAAAGGTACACCCTTGGTTTGAATTTAATGTTGTTTGAGAGATATAATAACTAAGTTTTCAACTCTATTTTATAATCTGGATTCACCCTTGAAATGATTAGATTACATACTGATCTAAGGGAATTCAAAGGACATTATAATATAATCCTCTCTTTCCTACCTATTTTATTGCAATTTGAACATCATTTGTTGGTAAATCATGCTCATTGATGCATGAAAGCTTTATGTTACAAAGGCAGGTCTATAACTGAGCCCTCCTTTTTTTAAACATTGTGTATCCACAAATTTGAAAATTGCTTGATATACTCATAAACGACTGATATACATGAGTTGATTGTGTACTTATTCTTTATGTGATATATCATCTTACGAGAAGGAATCTTCGGTCTTTTGGGAAGCAGAGCATCACCTTTATACATACACTCAAACAAAGGGTTCACTAACCCATAATGTTTTGGGGAACCTGTAACCTGTAGTGTAAAGATCTTTTGTAGGGAATCCCCCCTTTAGATGATTTTCCTTAACCCGAGGAGAGTAGGGAAGAGGAAGCCTAGGTGATAGAGGTTCCCCTTGCGAGTTTCCCTTTGATTTGTTATAGTTTTGACCTTGCCTATCTAAGTGTGACAAATCAAGCGATAACATGTCCCCAAAAGCTGCCAAGGATAGGTGAGGGAACTTCCTTGCAATCTGGTTCATCTTATACCACTTTTCCTTCCTTGGAGTTTATCCTTTGAGACCAATCTGCCACAACTCTTTCCATCCTCTGCAAGTTACCCATTCCTTACATTGCAAAATTGTGTCTTCATTCAACTCTTTTAGAGTGTGTGGTGCAAATTCTTCAATAGTAGGGAGAACCTAATGATCCTCCTCTTCTTCGTCTAGCATGGAAGTTTCAAACAACCTCAAATACTCCACATTCACCACCAAACTATTCTACATATAACGAGGGATTTTTAGCTCGAAGGTATTCTCAATCACCAACTCAATGTTCTTAGACAATTTGTGTCTAAGGGGATTGAGTTTATTTGTTTCTCCTTGCAATTGATCCTTATGGAGGTAAAGCCACACCTTGTCTCCAACATGGAATTTGTGATCCTCCCCATGTTGGTTAAGCCTATATTTATATAGTTGTTGGCTCTTCTCAAGTTGCTCTTGAACCCTCATATGTATCTGTTTGATCTTGTCCATGAATGTGCTTGCCTTCTTTTCATCTCCTTGTAGCCCTGCCTCAACCTTATGTTGTCCATAAACAATATCAAATGGAGGTGAGTAACCAAAATAGGTATCAAAAGGATATTTTTTGGTGGAAGAATGGAGTGCTTTGTTGTAGAAGTGTTGAATGTAAAATAGTTTCTCATCACATGTATTTGGATGTTTATTATTGTAACCTCTCAACAACTGTACCAACATCTGGTTGACAACCCCCATTTGTCTATTAATCTAGGGATGGAATGCAGTGGAATACCTTAGCTTGGCATCCATTCTCTCCCAAAGCATTGTCCAAAATCTTCCCAAGAATTTGTTATCTCAATCAAATATGATGGGGTTTGGCAATCCAAAATGTACCCAAACATGGATGAAGAATAGTTCAACTGCCTATCATTCAGAGATAATCTTCTTACACAGAATGGACACACACATTTTGATAAAGTAGTCCACCATGGTAAACAAGTAGTCATGGCCTCTATGAGTCATAGGCAAACCTCCAAAAACATCCATGGAGATGCTCTCCCAAGGTTCGCTTGGTACAGACGATGGCATGTATAAGCCAAGATTCTAGTTGCTTGGCTTAATATTGATACAAATAACACAACCTCTAATAAAAATTTCCACTTGCTCTTGCATCTTTGGCTAGTACACATATTGTTGCAAATTTCCCACTGCCTTTGTCATGCCAAAATTCCTTGCAATTCTAGTAGTGTGTGATTCTCTCATCAACTGGATTCTTCTATCGCGGGGAATGCACGACTTGTCTAGCTTGTATAACAACCCATCTTGGAGGTGGTATTCATTTCCTTCTGTGGTAATGACCAATCTCTCCTTCAGTTCCTTGTATACTCCTATGAAAATTTCATCTCCCTTATAGTCTTCACTTGGAAGTTCATGAGTGAAAGGCTCAAGCTACATCATCACTCCAACTGCTACAATCTTCTTCGGTGGTGGTTGAGAGAGCATGTCTACTAGATTATTTGTGGCTCCTTTATTGTACTTCATAAGTAGGTGGAATTGTTGCAAGAATCCCGATCGCTTATAATGTCTCTCATGTTGCATCTTTCTCTAGCTTTATAGGTACTAAAGGGGTTGATGATCCATGTGTATGATGGTCTCTTTTCTGAGGAGATAATGCTTCCACTTCTTCATCACCGGTACAATTGCAAAGAGCTTCTTATCATACGTGGGGTAGTCAAGTACTACTCCATGAAACAACTTCTAATGGTAGCACACATGATTTCCTCCTTGCATGAGACTGCTCCCAATGCATACCAAATGACATCTATCTCTAGCTCAAAAGGATAGTGCAAATTTGGCATGGCTAAGTCTAGAACATCATTGATATTCTTATTCAGTTCTTCAAATGATCATTGTTGTGACTTACCCCAATGAAAATTCTTTCCATTAGTGGTTAAGTCGTGCAATGGTGCTTCTAATGTGGAAAAGTTTGCAATGAAATTTCTCAAGTATTGGGTTGCTTCCATGAAACTCCTAACCTCTATCACACTAGTGGGAATAGGCCATTGGGTGATGGCTGCAATCTTCTACGAATCCACTCTCATCTCACCCCCATCGATGATGTGTCCAAGATATATCATGGATGTCTTCCCAAACTCACATTTATGTAAATTAACGATTAGTTGATTCTTCCTCAGGGTCTTTAGTACATGTGTCACATGTGAGAAGTGATCTTTCCATGTATTACTAATGATTAGTGTGTCATCCATATATATTATTACATATGATTCCATGAAAGGGCATAACACATCATTCATCAGTCTCATGAAAGTTGCAGGTGCATTGCATAAACCGAAAGACATTACTAAACACTTGTACAAACCTTGTGTTTTTTTGAACGTTGTCTTCCACACATATTCCACTTTGATCCTCACTTGGTGGTAACCCAATTTGAGGTCCAACTCGGTGAAGAATTTAGCTTGTTGCAACTGATCCAATAAGTTAGCATTCCTCGCCAAAGGATATATATTCTTGATGGTGATTTTTTTCAAGGCACAGTAGTCAATGCACATTCTCTAGCTTCCATCCTTCTTTGGCACCATGATGGTGGGTGAGCCACATGGCAATGTACTGGGTTTGATGACTCCTTGCTCCAACGACTATTGCAACTAATTCTTCTCTTCATCTACTTCAATGATGGATTTCCTATACAACCTAATGTTAGACAGTGGTAACTCCAACAACAACTAAATCTTATGCTCAACCTCTCACTTGGGTGGCAGTCCTCAAGGTTCTTGAAACACTTCCTTGTAGGATTAAATCAGTTTTTGTAGTTCTTGGAACTGCTTACCACTACATCCTTCCAAGGATGCCTTAATCTCTAACTTTTTTCCTTCTACTTGTTGCTTTCATTCTCTAAAAAACAATAAGGCAAACTTCTTCATATTGGCCATGCTTCTTCTAGCTTGATGAGCATTGATGAGAGAAATTTTGGCTTTGTTCTTGTGTGCATTTGTAGAATACGCCTTTCCATCCTTAACTATTTTATATTATTTTTCTCTCCTACTACAGATGAAATCTCTCACATACACGTATGGGCTTCCCACGATGACTCCACATATGTCCAAAGGAAGCACATCTGCAACCACTTCATTAACAAAGTTTTTTTCGACGACAAACTTGAATTTTCATTGCTTGTTCACTTTCAATTCCATATCTTGCCTTGCCTAACCCAAGGGGTATGGTTGAGGATGATCCCATGTCTCTAGCATATGCTTCTCATTGATATAAAATTATGCAAATTGTACCCAAAATAATATGGCCTGTACACTATTCAATGCAACTGGTCTCACTCAATTTGGATTATCTATAAATAATTTATGGTTGTTTTACCCGAAACATATGTTTGAGACTAGTCAATAGGACTAGTCATATACCCTATCTTCCGCAGGGTGTATCTACACAATTAGGATGACCCAGAAGCTGAAATTTTTATCAAATATATCTTGATAATTTATATGAATATCCTCCAGATTTCAAGGTCTAAAACATTACAAAAAACAAATTTATAGCGAAAATTCCGCGATGACTAAATTCATGATGATTCCAGAACCCTATCTTACACAGTGTATATCTCCGCAAGTATAAGGCTTCAGAAGATGAAATCTGAACCCAAATGACCTTGATTTGTATACTAAATATTCTCCAAGGGGTTCCTTCTGAAATTCCATAGAAAAAAAGTTATAGAAAAAATTCCAAGGTGTCTCATATGTAGCAGCAAAACCCCAAGACCTTGAGCTCCGATTCCAAATGTTATGATCCAAAATGCTCAAAATATCATAAAATTATAGAAGTACAC